>VUQJ01001557.1:4094-25410 GCA_015108635.1 Andinoacara biseriatus
GGGGGGGAGGGAGGGGGGGGGGGGGGGGGGGGGGGGGGGGGGGGGGGGGGGGGGGGGGGGGGGGGGGGGGGGGGGGGGGGGTGGGGGGGGGGATCGGAGAGATTGTGGACGTGCTTAGACTGTATCACATACATTGTGTATTTTTCCCACTTGTGCACACTCTCACCATGTCTTCACCCGTAATGGAGTATTAAAAATAGATGCATTGGTTCCTTCTAATTGCTCCATTTAACCCAAAGCCTCTCCTCTCTGTGCCGTTTAGCCAATAAGCATAAGCCATGGATCGAGACAGAGTACCAGGGGATTGTCATGGAGAACGACAACACCGTGCTGCTCAATCCCCCTCTCTTTGCCCTCGACAAAGATGCTCCACTTCACTATGCTGGTAACACCAACTGCAATAAGTAGCATGGAAGAACATAAAGTTGGTGCAAACATTTTGAAAAGAAGGCTGTGGTAAAATAGGTCAAATCATCTGCCTGAAATCATCTCACTAGGTCAAATTGGAGCGACGTGACTTTGATTTTACAGACAGATTGATGCTGCAGCTCTGTGACCGGTTTGAGGTTTATTTATGTCTATTTAGTCACTTGAACTTTTAATAGTAAATACAAGCACTCATTTTTCACTTTAGACATGTCAGACTGCTGCCATTTCCAGCCATATTTCCCAACAGACTGTCTCTATATTAAAAGCAGTGTGTTCAGTCACAGAGTCCACTATTTTTAGACCATCATAGTGTAATTCAACCCTTCGTTGCAGGAGCAGTCAGCGGTGCTCTGCCTCTGCAGCCTGATGAAATGAGGTTATCGTGTTTGCACTTGCAGACGTGGAAATAACCATGTTCACTCAAATTATAAAAGATCAACTTAAATTACTCAGGGGCTCCCTGAAATTTATTGGACCCGTGTCAAGAATGAAGCGGAAATTAGCTATTTGAGCACGAACCTTCGACTTATGTCAGCCAGGGAAGATCAGCTTCATTCTGAGTCGCAGCTGCAATCTATTTCATTCAATTCTGATCATGACTCCCGGCATGAGATAAAGTACCATTTAAAGAAATATCTAGATGGTTATCGGCACATTTCTGGTATAAGGATAGATGATGTGACCTACAATCTGCTGAATATTACAATAAATTGTCACAGTTGCTTCAGTAATGTATCACTGCAGGACATTTCCCTTCTCATTGTGGATCATGTGTGATCTGTTTGTCCTGATTTATACAGTATAACCAAATTGGACTTGACAGTGGGCTGATTAAACTGAATTTCACTGCTTCACAAGCTGGAGAAACATTATAATAAGTGTGTCATTGAAGGAGATGTGCACAGTTTTTAGCAGCGACTCAAAGCAAGGAAGATACATTTTAACAGTGAAGCTTTTTCAGAGTTCAGCGACAGCACATTCGCCTTCATTTTTAGTCTAGACTGGACCAGAAGATTTGCAGGACAACTGTGCTGCAGAGTCTCAGGTTCACTGAGCATATAAAGCTCACAAAGACAGAGTGTATGATGGAGTCAGACCACAGTAATGAGTAAAGCTTAACCAATCAATGCCCATCAATAAACAGAAACCAGCACAAAGCCGGTCAGTTTAGAGTTATGTAACCTCACATTAGCGTAGAGTAAAATGAAACCATGAGAAACCTTCTCTAAGTCAGAGAATGCTTTTTTTAAAATAAAGAGTACAGTATGATTTCAAATCATGTTGCCCTACTCTGATTTTCATGTCTTGTCACCCCCCCCTCCTTCACCCAGGTGAAATTTGTGGCTTCCGGGTTCATAATGGCCCTTCGGGTTCCGGTTCGGTCCAGTTTGAAGCGGTGGTTCTGGACCGCTCCACCGGTGAGGGTCTGGTCCGGTCCAAGGAGCCACTGGACTGTGAGAGCCAGAGGGAACACAGCTTCACCATTCAGGCCTACGACTGCGGAGAGGGACCTGATGGAGTCAACAGCAAAAAATCTCACAAGTTAGAGCCCTTCCTCCTAATTTAGAAAGAAGATTTTTTTAAATACATTTGCCAATAATTAAAGTCAGTGTCTGAGGCTCCTACGGCTATGCATCGTAAAAACCGTGCGTCCATTACTGCTTCCTGTTGTTCCAGTAATATCTCTGCTTGTTTTTGTCTTCCCACTCCTGCTTCCCTCAGGGCCACCGTGCACGTTCGTGTAAACGACGTCAATGAGTTCTCCCCTGTGTTTGTCGAGCGCCGCTATGAGGCTTCAGTCCCAGAAGGGCGTCTGTTTGACCGAATCGTACGCGTGGAGGCTCTGGATGCCGACTGCTCCCCGCAGTACAGCCAGATTTGCTTCTATGACATCATCACTCCCAATGTGCCCTTTGCTATTGACAACGACGGTGAGATGAATCTCATTTTGCAAATTAGAGCTTCATAGACTAATCCATATTTCCCTTTTGATTCCAACAAAAACACAATATGCCCGCCAGTCACCATATTATTTCCTTATTTTCTCTCTGTCTTCGGTGGCCTTGGTTGCAAATAGAATAACGAAATTCAATATTTGGATCAGTATTCAGCTGCTAAACTCCGGATGTCCTCAATACATGAAAAAACATACAGACCACACATTGCTGCATAGCGACAGAGTGAAAAGAGTTTACAGCCACTTATAATTCTTCTCCTCTCAGGTAGAAACCAAAAGATGTTAAAATAGACTTTGTGTGGGCGGACGATTGTTCTGTCTCTGCATCAACATCACAACAGCTGTTCAGCTTAAAGGGGACTTATATTGTGCAAAATCCACTTTTTGTGTGTGTGTGTTTTTGAATATATTTTGGTTTGCATAGCGTGTTGTGTAGAGGCCAAAAATTATGAGGAAAGCAAAAAAAAAATCACCTGCTAGTTTCTTTCCTTTCTCCAAAGAGCAGAAAGTGTGCCTTTGGATGAACCCATCAAGATCTGCTCCCCCTTTTCACATCAAAAAGAGATAAGCACAGTACTCAGTGGTGAACAGACTAAACTGAGAAGAGAACTTTCCTTTTAAATTATGAATAAGGCAGCTACAACTATTATTTCCCTGCTTGAGCAACTTTTGCTAACTCTTAATGTACTCCAGACACTGGAGGAATCAAAGTCCCTGTGGATTATACTGTAAATGTTTTGATGAAATTGTCTCCGCAATGGGAAAAACTTCAGGGGTGATTCTATAATTGGGGGGTACATTCACATCAACCAAAAAATGAAAAATGTTTTTTTTTCCCCAGTGTTTTTTTTGTTGTTTTTTGCTAAGTACACAACATGGTACAAAATACCCCAATATTGTGTAAAATATGTTAATGGTCAAGCTTAAACTCTAATGATTTTTGAAATATTTCAATGAAAATAAACATTCAATTCATTATTTTATTAGCTGTGTTAGGGACAAAAGTTGTGTCATTTTAAAAAAATGAGTTTGTTCACAGGGGGTTTGGAGGCTTTTCCGAAGTTAATGCAGATATTGTCAGGGATGAATATATTTTTTAAACAAAAATCCACATCACACTGAGTTAAGACTTAAGTTCATCCTTATGCAAGATTTCATTCTCCAGAAATGCACCCCAACATTTTTATTGTAGTTCAGCCAATATTTAAAAGATTTATGACACAAAAACCGAAGTTACACAGTTAACAGGACACATTAGGAGAAAAAGAGAAACCTTTATTACAGATGAAAACATTTTATTTTCTCTCTTTCAGTAAATAAGAAGCCCTTATCTTGCGCTGCTTCTCAGCAGAAGATAATTTCATCTCCCTAAAACACTTTTTTAAATAGTGTATGCAACACTGCAGTTGTACCACTGTGAATGTAATGGTTTCAAGGAGCACTTTGCAGTTTTCCAGACTTACTTGTTATGGCTCAGATTACACAAATGCCAGCAGGAATCCATCCTTTCAAACAACATCAAAATGAGCCATACCTCATGAAATCATTACTTTGTTGATGCAAGTATTGCTGAAGCTGATACAGAAGATGTTGAAAAGCAAATGCTGCTTTAGTCAGGCCTTTTAAACATCAAAAACACTCAATATAAGCATAAATTGTGACAGTGAGCCTAAACCCTGATTCAGTGTCAAGTGTAACATGGTTAACCAGAAACACAGTTGACATGCCTTTTGCTTTAGGCTTTTGTGATTAGTGCTAGGTGCTGATATGTCGTCTCATGGCCTTAATCAATTTATGGTTAAATAAACCTTTTCTCCAGTTTTGTAAAAAATGTTCTCACAAGAACTTGTTGGTAACTCAGTTGAAGAGCAGTTAACCCTTTCTATGAGCAGACGATAACACTGAAGAAATATTAAAGAGGAGAAGAAGAAACTTAACACTCTGGATTTTAAATTTCCTCCACTGAAGGAACTGAAATCATTTGATCTTGGCACTTTGCTGAGTTAGAAGGGTTTTGTCAGTTTTCTCAGGCACAAACAAAGTGATTAATTTAATGTATAATAATAATTTAAATGGTTTTAAAACACCCTTTTCATGTTTTAATGAATAATTTGAATATTATACAAAAATGTGTATCTGTGTGTTAATTTGAACAGCAAAACTTGACATTTTGCAAATCGGACAGCAGAAAAAAGCTCTTATGAAAGAGTATTAGGGCCACAATGAGAAGAAAAAATGAAATTGTGCATTTTGAGAATAAAGTCAAAATTTCGAGAAAAAAGTCGAAATATTATTTTGAGATTAAAGTCGTCATTTCAAGTCAAATAACGGCCATGTCTGCTATAACCTCAAAAAAATTGCCTTTGGTAGGGAACCATACACATTTTAACCCATTGTATGTACGCTGAGGGCCTGAAACTTATAAAAAAGATATGGCTTCATTAAATCAACTAAAGTTACAGTACAAAAAGATGAGCCCATACTGAGAGTGTCGATTGGAGGCCCTGATTTGTTTTTCATGGTACGCTGTGTAGTTAATGTGGCTAATGTTGCATTTAGCTTTGATTCATAAGTACACAAACCACAAATCCTCTTTCTTTTTAAAACCATACTCAGTATCCGAAGGCTTGAATCCTAACAAAAAGCAATTTTGTAGCTAAAAATGTAAACATTTGGCTATATCAGACCGTGCTGAGCCGTGCTGAGAATTTCAGCCAGTTTGTGATTTTTTTTCTGCCCTGTGAAGGTTAGTTATGTGGTAAGCCTGCTGAATTATCCAGTAAAACAAGCAGCATACTCTCAGTATGTGTTAGCTCAACCTACAGAAATACAGAAACCTAAAACTGATATTTGGATATATATTAGTGACAAAATGCTGAACATGTAGGCATGTTGATCATCAGGATCCCAAAGCTTTCTCATTCTTCCTGCTGATGCCCCCATGTATTATTGCCAGTGGTATGAACTTTGGTCTCGAGAAGGGCTCATGTTTTTGGTTTGACAGCTTATAAAAAATTTGTTTTTTTAGCTTGTTAGTAGAGCATCCCACTGCACAGAAGCTTTTACACATTTATCAGTTTTTCTGCCAGCAGACACAATCGACACTGAGGCACCATCACGCAATACGAAGCCAATAGAGAGACATTAAATGTTTTCCGCTCAGGTGTGGGACCTGATTATGCTTCATCTCTATGTCCAAGTTGTAATGCTGAGGGATGATACCAGAAATCGTGCAAACTTTAACACCGATTTGGCCAAAAAAGCAAGAACTTGGGTTGCTATGTGTTCACATTGCCTTTTAAGCTTCGGTGCCAGCTTGTTTCCTCTGTGCTCATATATAGTGTATTTTAATACAGCTGAATCCCATTAGCTCGGTTTTCATTTCCACACTTTTCCTGTTTCTGCCGTTAGATAGTGGAACGACTATGGAAAGTGACACAGACGTGGTCTTTTAAGACTTTATTGTTAACAAGCCATATGCTTCCACTCTGCACAGCTGAAATCTTGATGTTGCAACCGCGAGGTTCTCCAACAAAATCGCCATACACATAAGTACAAAACCCCCCAGCTGTGTTGTGACTTCGGCAACATTTACATGTAAAATGATCCCATAGAGCAAAAGAACTTCACATCTATATCTGCTTCCCTGCTGCTGTTGTGTACTGCTCCCATTTGCTGAGGGAAACAGCAGCTCCACTTGATTTAAAGCTCCAAACAACCTGTTTAGAACAACACCCGAAACCTTGGTATGCAGACAGTGAATGAAGTTGGGTTGAAAGCTGAAATGCTTCTTCTGGTAACATACGAGATCATCATTAACCGGGTGCTTGTAATGTCCCTAATTTATCATTTAAAAAAAAGAATGAATGTTGCAGCTTAATACTGAATCCATGGACTGGTTAGTTTGAGATCAACAGCAGCCATTTAACAGAGTGTCGCGGCAGCTGAGGAGGACCCTGTTTTAGTATGACTCTGCAGAATTGTCCCAGACTTGGAGGGCTTTGCAGAGGATGAGTGGCTCCTTTCTTTTAGGGGTCAACTTGATACAACAGCACAGCAACCTTTTGTTCCAGCCTTGCTCAAATGCTGTAGGCTGCTTATTGTCTATTTTCTGTTTCACTTTGTCTGCTTCTGTTTCTACCGCTGTCTCTGTTTTTTTCCTCTCACCATGTTGCACCATCTTCTTTCCTTTCCATTGTTTGTCAGCTGGCATGCTGAGTGCTGTCAGCCTATCACAGATACTCACTGTTTATTCATCTTTATCTCTAAAAACAGGAAAACCCTTCAGTTTTTATCCTGTTGTGTGCAATCTGTCCTCCCTTTCATATCACTGAACGTGGTGCACTAAACAGGGCAGTGGCTCCGCTATTGCAGATGTGCAGGTTTTATCAATGGGTCTATATTTGACCTGAGGTTCAATTATGCAAAACCTTGTTGTCAGTTACTAATGCTCTATTTTTTCCCTGGTTTCTTGTTTCATTATTTTTTGTGCCTTTTTCTATGTCTTCTAGGTAACATTAAGAACACAGAGCCGTTGGATTCAAAGCGGCAGCGCGTTCACACCTTCTGGGTGACAGCCTTCGACTGTGGAAAGAACCGCGCTCAGGCTGACGCTCAGGTTGTTGTCACGGTCAAGCCGTCCTGCAAACCTGGCTGGATCGGTAATCTATTACACACTTTTCTCTTTTTCTGATCCCAGAACAAGTCTCATGAGACTTTAGACATAAGTGTGCTTTAGTTATTTAATCTTTTGCCTTTTTTTCTGGGAAACTTTCGCTTTGATTTAGAATGTGTGTGTGGGCTGCCACTTGGATGAATCACCTTTGCATGTTTAGATCAAAAGCTGTGTTTTAAAGAGGTGGTGTTGAAGCAAAGTTATATCAAGGGAAGGTAACTGCATAATTAAACTGTGGCAGTATATTTTTAGACCACACATACTACTACTGCAGTTCTACTTGGTTTTTCAGACAGTAGACTTTCTTTTCAGCATTAGCAGGTGGAATTTATTGTGTACATTGCTGTATAATTTTAGTACACTTTCACATTTAAGGATGCTGGAGCGAACCTGCGTTGAAATTTAATTGAGGTAAAGTATATTGTATTACTGTGAAATCCTATTAAGCTCCCATACTTGAATCCCAAGCAGTTTTCAAACATGAACCTGGGGAAAAGAAAATGGCAAATCAAATTGGGATCTTGTCTGAAGTTGCCTTCTCTCATACATATCACACTACAAGGGAATGTTTGCGTCAGATTTGTTCTCACTATCGTGGTTTAGCCGAGACATGACGCCCACTCCCTCACTGGGAATTTACTCGACAATTACCCGTGGTAATTCTCACATGGATGCAATCAGACATCAAGCAGACTTTGTGCTAAGGAGCTGGTGATCAGAGACCATTTAATGTCCAAGCTGTCATGTCTGATGTTTGTGTTCTCAATTCAAGTTCAGGCCTGAAGGTCAAAGGTGGACATGGTTCTGATGCTACAGGTGAAGCTGTGATTTTCAAGTCAGATTTTTTTTTTTAGGGTGGACCAAGCGCGTAGAATACACACCTGGGTCAGGCAGCATTCCCCTGTTCCCCAGCCTGCATTTGGAGACCTGTGAAGAGACCGTGTGGAACATCCAGGCCACCGTAGAACTCCAGACTGGCCACATCGGGAAGGGCTGTGACAGAGACAGCTACTCTGACAGATCTGTGCGACGTCTATGTGGTGGGTTTACACCTGAATACACATTCATCCGTGGAGGTCAGATCCTCTGGTTATTTGCATCACCTCTCTTTTTTGTATCAGGTGCTGTCAGGGGCGAAGTCGACCTTCTCCCACCTCCATCTCCTGCTGCTAACTGGACTTCAGCTCTGCCCACTCTCCCATCTTCTGATTCATCTCTGATCTTCTCCTTCAACGGCTCCAATCATGTCGCTGTCGTGCCCGATTCGGTCGTCTCTGCGCTATCCGGCGACCACTTCACCCTCCAGCTGTGGATGCGGAGAGGTGGTGCCAACATCCAGCCTGCGACCACGCAAACCAGAGGAAATCGCAAGGAGGAGGAGACTATTGTCTGCAGCACTGTCAAGAATGGTAAGCCCTGTGAATGATATTTTTTTTATAAACAGTATTGCTTCTTCACTGTTTTATCCACACCACAGTCATTTCAACCCTAAGAAGTTACTGTTTTACCACTTGAGCTGGAGGCAACATTATGCCCTGAAAAAAAAATACTGTTTAAAGCTACTATCAAGGTGCTCTTGAGAGGAGCACTTAACCTCCAGCTGCTCTGCTTGTGCACCCAAGTGGAAAACAAAAGAAGAGTAAAACACTGTAATTGTGCCAGGAACAATATTATATGTAATCTGAATATTTTCAACTGTGTGACTTTGTAGGGGTGCAGTTTTCAGCAAGCTTTCTTTTTCACTGAAATTCACGGATGAGGAAAAACATAGCAGAGTTTCAGATTAAATGTAAACTCATTTTGTGCCTCTGCACCAACAACAGAAGCTGCCCGGGGCATTTTGTTTCCATGTTGTCTGCCTGCTCTTATGTCCTATTCACATAGGCATGATATCTTAGGAATGTCTTGAGACACTATGGCACAAATATTCACTTTAACTATTGAATTGATTCGATTTTGCTAATCAAATGTCAAAGACCAAGGTCACTGTGAACAAACATGTTTGTGCTTCACTCAAGAATTAGTATGCTGACACAATTTTTAGAGTTTTGCCTCCACCAAAACAATGGATTTTAAATCCATCCATCCATCCATCCAGGCCAAAAGAGATGTCAGTGCAATTGAGGGAGGCCATCATTAGACTGACCCCCCCCCCCCAGCCAAAATAAACCTATATGAGAGATGAAATAAAATTTAGGAGTGGCCAAATCCGCAATGTGGTACATTATTAAAAGGAAGAAAGACACTGACCAGCTCAGCAACACCAAAAGGCCTCAAAGACCACAGCAGACAACTTAAGTGCGTGATGACAGAATTACTTCCATGATCAAGAAAAGAAACTTCACAAAACCTAACCAAGTCAAGAACATTCTCAAGGAGGTAGATGTATCATTTTTAAGGTCTACAATCAAGAGTTGTCTTCATGAATGTAAATACAGAGGGTTTCAAACAGGTAGCAAACCACTGAACAAGAAGACTAGACTTTGCCAGAAAACGTCAAAAACAGCCTGCACAGCTCTGAAAAAAAAAAAATCTTGGGACAGATGAAACCAAGATGAACTTGTAATAGAATGATGGGAAGAGAAAAGTGTGGAGAAGGAGAGAAACAGCTCATTATCTGAAGCATACCACATGATCTGTAAGACACGGTGGAGACACTGTTATGGCATGGGCACCTACGGCTGGCAGTGGTCACCGGTGTTTATTGATGATGTGACCTCTGATTGAAGTAGCAGGATGAATTGTGAACTGAACAGGGCTATATGCTCTGCTCAGATTCAGCCAAACGCTGCAAGAGTGATTGGACGGTGCTTCACAGTGCAAGGTAATAATGGCCCAAAGCATACTGAAAAAGTGACCCAATTGTTTCTCAAGGCAAAGAAATGGGATATTCTTTAGTGGTCAAGTCAGTCACCTGAGCTCAACCCATCAGAGCATGTTGAGGATGTGTATAAAGTATAAAGAAGTATAGCTTCTTTTTGACGTACTGTCATAATCAGCTTTAATGGTTAACATAAATAGTATAAACACTTGTTTGTTTGTTTACTTAATTCTGGGACATGAACATAAACTGCAGCTTTGTTGGTTGTCGAAATCATGCAACGGCAAAACCAATAAATCTGCTCATTTCTTTTTATTCTTCTAAAACAATCCTGGATAATTTTAAGAAGTTTTGACAGGGCTGCACCAATTATCTTCTGTTTTTCTGCTTTCCTGCTCTACAGATGACTCGTTCTCCCATTACTCCCTCTCCGTCCACGGCTGCCGCCTCTCCCTTTTCTACTGGCCTGACGTCTCAGCTGCACGCCCTGTCAAATTCTTATGGAAACTGGAGCAGGTAACTGGAGGGAACCGCAACACTCAGCTTTGATGCTGCCAATTGCACAGTTACTTCTGTATCTCTACCCCGAAATTAAGCTGAAATGGAAGAAATTTCGGTCGTTAGTTTTTATGTCTGTGCCATGTCAAACATCTGAACCATCCCTCAGAGGAAATTCAGCTCTTTTACAGACAAGAATATATGCACGCAGTGAAACGACAATCCTATTGTTTATCTAGATAAAAGGCTTTTTCTTTCATCTCCCAGGCTTTATCCAATGCAATCATTTAAACGTTTCATGCATGAACAGGATCCGTGCATCATCCATATTTACAAAATCAATTTCTGTTCAGACTATTTTGTGCAGTTAGCTCCCAGGAAAAAGGAAATGGAACAAAATGAAACTCATTTTCTGTTCTGGTCAGACAGCATCTTCTTCCATTTACAGCACTGTAGTAAAACATGCAGTCTCAGCCTCACACCTAAAGATGTTTGCTTCGCTGCAAAAACCTTTTATATATCACAACATACTTCTTAGTTCTAAATTCATATTTTTCACCATAAACAGTCCAGCATGCAACGGAACGAATACAAATAGTGAGGTCTTTTGAACACTGATTGTGTGGCATACCTGTGTACCTGGATGCATATAAGGATGTAGTTTCATGTAGAGGGTGGAGGATGGCCTGGGTTTGTTTTGATGGAAACCACCGGTCTCAGACAGATTGAAGTCGCATGGATTAAAGGATGCTGAGCTGATACAGAGAAGATTTGTTAAATCCCCTTGTCTGAACCTCAATATCTTATTACCCTGTCTCTCTTTTCTGCTCCCTCTGCCTTTATAATTCCCTTGTCATTTGTGTGGTGTTTTTCTTCTGGTTTCACAATACTGATAAAGAAAGTTTGAATAAATGCCTGCAGGAATTTACACAGAGGAAATTTTCACCTGTGTTGGAAAGTATTTATACTCGAGTACTGGTTTAAGAATAATTTGAATTACAGTTTTGACTTGTAGCTTACAAAAGGAAATGTCTCGTTGGGGGATACGTGTCTCTTGTTTAGGTTGTCAGCACTTCCACCAGCAAATTTGATTTCAGAACTTTGAGACAAATTTAAAAGTATCTATTAATGAATGAATTAATTTTTTACTTCCTACCAAAGTGGCAACCTTCAAAGCTTAAAAATATTGTTGAGCCAATCAAAAAAAATAAAAAAACACCTAAAAACTGCAATTTCCTCAAGTAGGCATTTGAGACTGACTCCAAACACGAGTCAGACCCCTCAGACTCCTATGTTAAAATGCTCAACTTCACTTCACAGTTTTGGTCTCTTAGAAAGTTTGTCCCTTCATAACATATGTATGTCAATTCATTTATAGTCTTTTTTACTTAATCATGACTTAAAATGAGGGCCACTTGGGTGGATGCCGATACAAGCAGCTGTAGCTGGTTGCTATTTGCTAAGTCCTCACCTACAACTGGACCTCTCCACCGTTTTTGTGCTGTTGTTGCCTTTTGGAGCATTTTTAATAAAATTAACTGACATATATTATGGCTTGCTCTGTAGTTAATTCTAATTACAGAGCGTACAAGGAGTTTGCTTTCTCGTTTTGCTCAGTATGATTTGATTAGTCTGTTACCTAGCACTAAATAGCACGTATACTATATGCACCTGTGTAGTGCACTATACAGTCTATGGATGAGCTCATAACTTACCACTTTACCATCACATCTAAATATGGTCCATTCTTATCCAAGACATGGGGATGGCCAGAACCCTGACACTGAGCTTTTGAAAGGGGTCTCACAAACCAATGTGTGACACCATAGTGGCTGCACCCATCTTTTTATACAGTCTATGTTCTTAACCCATTTTGTGATACCTTGACATAACATATCTATGACTATGTTTGGGGCAACATGGTGTTGGAGTCACCTCACAGTGAGAAGATTCGTGGTTTGAACCCCAGCTGGGGCCTCACTGTGTGGAGCTTGGTTTTCTCCACCCTCCCCCCACAGTCCAAAGAACAAGTTAATTGGTGGTTCTAAATTAATGGATGGTTAGACTGTGGTTCAAGTGGTCAGCAAGACTAGGAAAATGCTATACTGTAGCAATTCAAGTACATTACCTCCTGTTTTGTGCTTAGTTTGTTTGAAAGAACAGGTTGCATCTTAGGTGCAGAAACAGGGTTGCCAAAAGGATGTCGTCCCATACTTCATGTGCACTTATCTGCACACACTTATGTCATTTTAAAGTTTATTGCTGCATTGGTTGAAGACACAGGTGTAATGCTGCCATGGCTCACTTGAACAACACTCCGACACTTTTTGTTGTTCAGATAGAGATGAAACAGTATATTTGCTGTTTGGATAATACATATTGATTTTTAAGTTTTAGAAGCTCCAATCATCACTAAAGATGCAAGAGCTGATGAAAGTTAAATGACTGCCAAAAGTTGTAACTTCGACCTAAATGAGGGGTGGGTAATTAATTTTCCCACAGGGCCATATGAGGAACTGGGATTAATATCCCCTTTGGAGGATGCCAAGTCTTTGGTTCAAAACCACTGAGCTAAATGGTACTGGTAATGGTAAATTATTAATTTTAATTTTTTTTTATTTAATTAGTGTTTCCTAAGCCAGGAGGAGACAGTTTGTATGCTGAACACTATTAAACATACATTTTGATACTTCTTCAACCTTCATTTTAACCTGGCCCAAGCTGTTCAATGGAGGGAGAAATCTGCACAAACTCTAGGAGAACATGCAAAATCTTCGGGATTGTAGGGTTTTAAAGCTTGAGAGTATTTTTACATTGCTGTCGTGGTACTTTTACCTAAATGGAGGATCTAAGTCATTCTTTCACCCAGATAATGTTATTGTGTTGGTTCTGTGCTATCTCTGTCCAACAGGTGTGTGACAGTGAGTGGCATCATCTTTCACTCAGCGTCCAGTTCCCATCAGTGACTCTTTATGTGGATGGTGTGACCTTTGACCCCGCCCTTATCCATGACAACGGAGCCATCCCGAACCCCGCCCCCCGTCAGCGGATGTTCATCGGTGCCTGCTGGGGTGAGAGTGACACTTCATCCTAGCTCAAAGAAGGGTTTTATTTCCTGTATAAAAGCTACGAGCGGCCGTTTGAATCCTCCTTTTCATTCCTCCGTCACTGAAATGTCATTTAAATCCAACATCAGCAAAGATAGCAGGATGCAATTTCTGGCAAGTTACGAGTCCTCGTGAGACATCTCAAGACAGGCCTCTGAGACATTTCACACTGCGCCTTTTCTCCCCTTCATTTCACTCAGTTATAATTCAGTTGATGCATCTTGTCTTTGAGGGCTAATAATATAACTGACTTATCAATTATTCAGGGCAGCAGAACAACACGAGGGCCAGACAGCTATCAGCCACTTACACCCAAGCCGCTGGTTAAAATGGGAAGCGCTGGCTGCCAATTAGCAGTGAAAAACACACACACACACACACACCTAAACACACACACACAGTCACTCTTTTGCCTGGATGGCAGCAGCTGCTGCTCGATAATGAGGAGATGCTGCATTTTTTTGAAGATTGTCAACAGTTTTCTTGCTGCTTGTGTTTCTTGTTCTTCCTGTCAATCTTTGGTACCCTCGAATTTTCTCTCACTTGCTCTTCAAACCTCTCTTGACTCAAATATATTTCTCTGTGCGCCTCATTGTTTTGTGTTTTTCTCTTCCCCTCTGCCTCTCTACCTGCTTCGCCGCTTTGCCTCCAGAGCCCGAGGAGAAGCAGAAGGAGATACTAAACAACACCATCCCAGAGGGTAAAGACTCAGGTGACCTCCTTGTTTCACACTGTTGTCAGCGTGATGATGTGCAGTCTGCCATTTTGCTGTGTCATTGCTGGTACAATTTTAACGTGCGCATACAGAGGCTTCATGGGATGATATTGTGTCTGTTCACACTTTAGTGAAGTATGTTGGCAGTTACCATGGCCTGCTGTCTGGGGTGACGGTGCGTCCTGGGAGCGTGGAGCCTCACAGCGTGGTCGAGTGTCTGTACGCCTGCAGGGAGGGGCTGGACTTTGGGGACCTGGAGACTTTGGGCTCTGGCATGAAGGTAACACCTGAGGGAGCTCTAAGCTGCCAGATCAGACACCTCCAGTGATTAGCTTCTTTTTTCAGATATTCCCATTAAAACGCAGCTCTTCTCCAGCACACCATGCTTTATTCTCCAAATATTTTTAGCCGATTCAGTGAGGATTGAGGTTGTTCATGGCTCATGAACAAGCTCTTTATATGCAGTCCACTTATTGCAGCTGGGATTCGACAGATGTACGAAGCAATATTATGCTTGAAAATACAAACCATTTAACAGTACAATAAACTTTTCAAAAATACTCCTTACAAATAAAATCCCATCCGTCACTTGGTGGGTTAAATGTTGAAGATGAATCTTAATTCTTCAATTTAAAAAAACAGACACCACTTCTTTCTTCTCAGTTTGCAGACCTGCCTTCAGTTTCTGAAGTCTGTATGTTGTCACAAAGCTGCTGATTTAACCCTCCCAAACTTAAAGTGTCCCATATAAAAATCCAGAATGTTCACTTATCAAGGAACAAATCTATACATCGAGTATCAACAGTAAACACATAATCAATTCATCTGTTTTTACAACAGTCACTATGTTGGGGCAGCATGGTTTGAACCCCAGCTGGGGCCTCACTGTGGAGCTTGGTTTTCTCCACCCTCTTCCCACAGTCCAAAAAGCAAGTCAATTGGTGGTTCTGAGTGAACGTATAGTTAGGCTGTGCTTTGAGTGATCAGTAAGAATAGAAAAATATTAGTGTAATTCATACTCGTGTGTTTGGCTTGTTTAAAAGAAAAGGTTGCATCTTAGTACAGAAACAATAAGCTAATAAAGAGATAAAAATTAATATTGAGCAAAACTGAGTTCAGCGTACAGGTGCTGCCCTCCACAACAGCCCTATTTCTTATGTGGCCTCTTGGGGAAAATGCCCACTCCTTTGTTGGATGGTTCAGGATCACCTCATCCAACTCTAACCATAAGATTTATCAAAAAGGAAAGTTTTAAGCCTAATCTTAAAAGTAGCGAGGGTGTCTGTCTCCCAAATCCAAACTGGGAGCTGGTTCCACAGAAGAGGGGCCTAACGCTGAAGGCTCTGCCTCTCATTCGACTTTTAAATACCCTAGGGGTGATATGGTACTATGAGGTCTATAAGATAAGATGGGGCCTGACTATTCAAGACCTTGTATGCGAAGAGAAGGATTTTAAATTCACTTCTGGATTTAACAGGAAGTCAATGGAGCAGGAGAGTGAATTGAATCATTTTCATCATTTAAATCTTCTCTAGTCTGCAATTATTTTAAACTAAAAGGCAGCAAGATGTCCTTTCATGTTTTTTTTGAACAGCTAAAAATGTACAGGTCTAAGATGCAGGTAAAATAGAACACAGCTTGTGGATGTAGTGAAGAAGGACATGCAGAGGGTTGGTGTGACAGAGGAGTATGCTAGGTATTTGGTGAGATGGAGGCAGATGTGGTGACCACCCAAAAGGAGAAGAAAGAAAAACGTACTTGCCACCGAGCCCAGGCCCACCTTCTTTCATTATAGTTTATGTACATCAGCCATAGGAACAGTATTACATAACCATATAAACAAGCCACATTTTAACCGTGCCCGTGTGTCACACTTAAACAAACTGATTGTAGATTAAGGTGCAGAATGGGTTTTTAACTTCCTGTAGTGTGGGCTGGCTCTTTTTGAGGCATTTATATTTAAAATTCATGCATTGTTTGAACTGATTCTGATTTCTCTGGTGTCTTTAAGTTGTCCTGAGTGGGATTTTCTTCCCTTAGCATATATTTACAGTCAGTTCCATAAGTAAATGGACAATAATACATGTTTTATTGTTTTTCCTGTAATTTGAACTCTGTGGTGTACCACCACAGTGTATTTAAATCACACAATCAGGATGTGATTAAAGTGCAGACTTTCAGCTTAAGGTTCAACAAAAGAACTGCATTGACTGTTTAGAAATTAGAGCTGTTTTTCAAAAAGACTTTGACGCAAGTGAAGGCCATCATCAGGTTCCCAAGTACTTATATACCTGACTGTATGTGTGCCCTTGGGATCTTTTTCTTTTATTATAATATTTACTACCATAAATCTATTTCTCCTACAACCTTTCATAGTTTTTAAGAGGAACTGGCCCATTGGTGTTACAGGAGTAATGGAAAGTGACCCCTCTAAAATGTGTGGGGGTTTTTTGTTTGTTTATTTTTACACTACAGGCTTGGAATTTCCCACTTGTAATCACTGCATTGTTTTACAGTGAACATGTCTAACAAACCTTGTACAATATTTACTGTTGCTGTAGTCTTGAGGCAGATATTTATTGCCCAAAGTGACAATGAAAACAGCTTGGAGACGAGTCCTTTTTGCTTAAAAATATTTGAAAAACATAATAAATAACAATAGGACATTTTAGAATATCTGACATAGATAAAGGAAATTGTAGAAGCATGAAAAACACAAAAAAATCCTTTCTAAAATATAATAAGGCCATAAATAAGCCCAAGTTGTCATTTTACTTGCTACTGTAAAATAGCTTGGTTGCTTAAGGGTTGAAAAGAACTCACATACCTGACTGGAAATTTATGTAAATTAATATCGACATGCTTCTCTTTGACCCTCCAGGTTCATGTGAACCCCAGCCAGTCTGTGTTAGTGCTGGAGGGAGACGACATTGAGAGCTTTAACCGTGCAGTGCAGCAGGTCACCTACAGAAACTCTCTACGCTTCGCCACCCCTGGAGTCCGTCCGCTCAAGCTTACCACCTCCCTCAGGTACAAAAACACACAGATGAGTATGCATAAACCTCAGCAATATTACATTTTAAGACTCAGTTAGAGAGAGATGCTGATTTCACATCCCTTGGCCAGAATGTCATTTAAATGCAAGGCTGTAATCAAGAACCTCCTGCAAGACAAATCTGCTATCTAACTACCGTCATGTCCGTTGAGTGAAAACAAAACATTTGTGCTATTTAAACATGATTTGAGGAAAGGAGAAAACAAAGTGGAGCAGTAGAACATGCCAAAGGCAGAGGAAAATGTAAATGATCACACTGGAACGCTCCCAACAGCAGAAATTGAGTTTGAGCAGCTGAGTTTGTCAGATGAAGTGTCACTCACTGAGCTCCACTGCTGCTTTCTCCTCTGACACTGAACTCATCAAACGTGGACCACGCTTCGGCTGCGATAAGGATGGATGTGGGATGAAAGAGACGATTATATAGTGAACACAGACTGTCAAAACAAGCAATAATGGGGAAATTTCTTATCTCTCTTTGCATTCTGCCACCGAGTAACTTCTTTGTAAACTGCAGGGGTTGTTTTTTTTTTCATAGTTGTCCTTAATTGCAAAATAGCCATTATATGGAAACTGTATCTTTATTATTTGCTTCTGATGTTGCTGTTGATATGCACAACACAGCACTGATCAGCTTGTGCACAATCACTGAAAAATAACCGACACTGGTTCAGTGTTAATCATACTGAGTCACCTGGCTGTGAGATAAAAAAGCATACAAACTCTGTTTCCGGGTCAGTGCGCCACTGTGCTTAACAACTGTGAACTGGCTCTCCGGCTTTAGCAGTCACTTTTAGCTGATGAAAATTTAATTCACCCAGGCAGAGCAGCACATATACTTTGTGGTATACTGTGTATTTATACTCAAAATAGCGGCCTGCCGACAAATCCCATCTGATCAAACTCTCAGCCTCTGCAGATATCCCTGTTGCTGTCTTTGTGGGCTGCTGTTTTCAATGCTTGTTTATAAGATTATAATCATTATCAGACCAAGAGTTACGCTGGAGATTATTTTCTCCAACTAACGGCTTTTAAGTTCCTGAGAATTCAAGGTCATGCAGATTTTTTCCCCCATAGTTTCTGCTTAAGTGTACCAGAGTTGTTTTTATTTATTTTATTTTTTTACTTGAGCATGTTTTATTGCGTGTGTGAAGATTAGACTGATTTGAGGCCAGGAGTTACCCAGATGGCTGAACAGCAGGCCCTTCTGGAGAGGCTGATAGAAGCAGCTGCTCCCTCTGATAGTGGAAATATAACACACACACACACACACACACACACACACACACACACACACACAAGCGCGTGCGAAGCTTAATTCCCCTTCAAATACGATGCTAAATTTTAGTGCAGATGAATAAATATGTGTCATCAGTCTGCCATCCATCTGATTTGCTCTTCTTTTCTGGCAGGAAAATAAAATTTGCAACAGCAGAGCTGCTGAGGTTTGACATTTGCTCTTTTTTTTTAGTGTCACAAACAGACAGAAGTTAACACGACTATGGTGGAAATAGTAAAATGATTGGGAGGAGAGAGCTGTGGATGTAGAGCTTTTTATCATCACGCCTCAACACTACACGGGCAAAATGTCAGGCAATTTGTAGACCAGAGTAAAAAATTCACAGTCATGCTGCAATGGAGCTTTGCTAGCATCAGGTAACTTTAACAGGAAAGTGCTGCACAACAACGGTTGTAGAAAGGTGGTGTTCAGTGATAGAGGAGAAAAAAGTGTGCCACAATCTCTCCTGTTTTATTCTTTGTATTATTCTATGCTGTCATTCGATCTCAATTATTGATCTCGTGGAAGGCCTAAGAGCAGAAACTTCTTCTGAATCATGAAGAATTGCATGACATTTACTCTAAACATCAGGATGCCAACATGCTCACATTGTCAATAGCCAATTCAGTGTTTACCTAAAAATAGCAATGCTAATATTTGCATTAACACTGAACACAATGTTCCCCTTGAGCTGATGGGAATATCGCAATGTTAGACACTTTTGAATAAAACACTAGAGTGAAAATAGAATAGCAACCTCCTTGCAACTAGGAAACATTGTTGGTTGCACGGTGATTGGATTGAATTTTTTTGCCATAGGGGAATGATTGCAAGTAGTTGCAGCGACCAACTGGTTGCCCAGAGGTCGAGCGTGCAACACTCTCGACCTCTGGGCAGCCACTTTTGATCTCAAGAAAATTTTGCAGGTTGCCTGGTGGAAGGCAACCTGACTCAGACTGACTCTAGTCACACTCAGGGGGGTGTAAGGAATCGTGTGGGTTAATGCACCCAACAACTGAATATTTTGACTTATCTACTTGCAACTTTGGCATAACTGAACTTGGACTACAAAATTGCTCGGAGAAAAAAATTGCGGATTCACGAAATTGGTTAGTCAGAAGTCCATGACTTTGTTTAACAGTTGCAGAGCAAATACTGTGACGTAATAGGGAATAGAGAAAACTGAACAGACTGAAAAATATGACTCTATAAGAATTTAAAGATGCAGCACCGGGAGAGAATACATTTTAATTTTCTGCACTTCTAGACATGTACACAAAAAAAATTATTTAAGGGCTAAAAAAGTGGATTTTGCATGATATGTCCCCTTTAACTCACTACCCTGCAGCAATTATGTCACTATTTATGTAGAATTCTCTGAATTTCTGTTTCAAATATACAAGATTCTATCTGGACTCTGAATGTAAAGAGTTATTGTGAGTTTATGTGTATGTAGATAGCATTTTTTTGCCAATTTATTGCAGTTAATTGCCATATTATTACAAAAAGATTGCATTTAATTGCTAACTTGATCCCCATTCAATTGCAAACTCGTGGCAGACTGACAGTCTGACTGATGGTTCTTATAACCATTCAAGTATTCAAGGATTCTTTATTGTCATTCACACTGCATTTGCATACAGTGGAACAAAATTCTGTTCTCCAGTCCCAGTATTTCCCATGTAACAGTTATGACATTCTAGTTATTAAAAATAAATAAGTAAATAAATAAAATAAATAATATAAGTAAAAATAATATTTAAAAAAACCGCAAGTGGTCACAGACCTATTCCCCAACTAGAGTTCAATACACTGTTGCGATAATTTTTGGTCATGCGACGATCTCCAGTCACTGTTTTCCCTACCGTGCCTGTAACATTAGGGAGTAAATGACTTCCTTTTGAGCTGAGTTAGGCCTTAGTTGCCCCAGTCATAGACCCCCTGGCAACCACAGGTCATTAGGGAAAAGTGTGTATTTCCCAAACAGTTTGCAAGTGGTTGATAGTCACAAGGAGGGTCCTGCACCAAACAGCTCCCTGTGAGTGCGTTGGTCACTAGCTACTGCCAACTTGTCTATAAACTCTCACCAATTACCTTACAAGTTATAGTGAAACTTGAAAAATTGTGACACAAACCAGAAACAGAACATTCACCTTCAAAGTAAAAGTTGTCTTGTTGTGCCAGCCGGTTGGGGAGTGCACATTTCCTAGCAACTGGTGGTTTTCAGGGGTTGCCATTGGGCCTCTGGGCCTGTGTGACTGAGGCCTTTGTAATCATTGATGTCTGTGGACTAAAAATTCTCAATTGCATCTCTACCTGATTTGATTTGGCAGACAATGACACACAGCCGTTGCACAGTCTCTTCACTGAATGTTCAACACTGAAAACTTCTAAAAAAAAAAAGGAGGCACCCTTAATAACAGATGGTGGTCTAATGTCAGTAAAGGGAGTTCAAGGTTAGACTTAACCTACAGTTAAGACTGTAGGTTTGAAAATTGAGTTTGATTCTCTATTTGAACTGCTGGCAGTCAAGTTGCTTTGTGGGTAATGTAGGTGCCATGTTAAGGGAAAAAAAAAATCTAGATCTGATGCATCTATTTAGATATTTTTTTTAAACTGTTGATCTTGAGTCTGACAGTGTTATCGAGCGAGTATTCCAAAACCAATAACCTGTGAGGATGAAGGGCAGCAATGTGTGAATCAAATTTCACTAAAATACAAAATATCAACCACATGGTGACATAAAATAAAATAAAATAAAACAAACAAAAAAAGAAACA
>VUQJ01001561.1:0-14097 GCA_015108635.1 Andinoacara biseriatus
TTGGAAACGGTCAAAACCTTGTACTCTTTGTCCTGATTCAAGTCATTATTGAGGTGTTTCTCACTTAAGGTGAGGCACACTGTCCAGCTGAGGAGACTGGTACATATCAAAGCAGCGTTTGTGTTAAGGTCAGGACCCAAAGCATCTCGGCTGCACCCTTCATGTGGAATTTCTACCTATTTTGTACAGCCACATGAAAATCTTTGAACAGAAGATCTGTAACACTGATTATCCTGAGTTTCAAATGTAACATCTTCTAGTTTGTTTAGCATGTGGCTAAAATGTAATGCTAATGCTAATCCTAATGCTAACCCTACTCCAAAGAGCTCTGCGGGTGACCTGGTGTTTGTTAAGCAGCCAACAAGATGATTGATCATACTTCACCTGTAACTGCCCCTGCTTTTAATTACAACTACAAATACAATTCTAATACAATTAGAAGAAGAAGACATCAGGTATTCTTACCTGAACTTTGGTATCAGGTCTTACTAGAGATACAAAAGCTCAGTCAAACTTACAAATTCAGAGGAGATCTGTTCTACATTTGTCCTAGGACTGGAGCAAGAGGAAAGGTCACTGGGTCATATGAAGTAGGGACAATCTGACTAGTAGGTGCAGTAGCAGGTGTCGGGATGTCTCACTCTAGAAGATTTTAACCAGACAGACAGACCATCACTTCAGCAGCTGTTTGGTTACAGCAAGTGATGCCAGTCAAAATAAAGGATGACATCTCTCACCACAACACACACTATGGGCCTCTACACTGTGTAAATATAACAAACACACACACAGAGCACAACCCTACCTGTTCCCACTCAGACAGCTGGGAGAGAAAAATACAACAACTCAGACTAGTAAGAACCAGTAACACACTGATCCAGTCTGTGCTGGTTTTACCAGCCTATGATCTCAGCACAGAAAGTCTGTTCCCTTACATCACGTAACAGAATTTACACAGACTGACTTCAGACTGGTGCTGAGAGCTGTGAGCTCTGTGTGTGGATGTATTTACAAGTTTGGACTCACCCGTCGGCCCTGCATAGTGTTGCTGCGCTCTTTCAGCTGCAGGTCGGTGGGCAAATTTGTCCAGATGATGTACGGGGTGTCGAAGCGCTTCCTCAGCTTGGGACAACTCTTGAAGATGAAGTCAATGATGAAGAACTTGATACCTGCGTATATACCTGAGGATGAGAAGCAGAGGTAGGAGGAAGAGTCTGATCAGACCCACTGAATCTCACGCCTGCACTCTGTGAACAAGAATCTTTATTTATAGCCCGAGGCGATGATGGACACAAACAACTCCAGTGGGATGATCAGGCTGCTTGTGTAAACTGACCTACACTTACATCAATTACATCAGTTACATGTCAGAGATTTGAGTTTCTCATCTCATTTCAGAGTTTTCAGAAAATTATTTTATTTGCTGTTTAAAAAAATGGTGTGTTCTGATATTTTTGTTGTATGGTTAAAATAATAGTCGAGAACACGTGCGTGTGAATAAGAAAAAGACAGGTGAAAAGGTAAAGCTGCGAGGAGCAGAGGTGGTGAGGGTGGATGAGTTTGAATACCTGGAGTCAACTGTCCAAAGCAATAGACAGTGCACAAGTGAGGTGAAGGAGAAAGTGCAGGCAGGGTGGAGTGGGTGAACACAAGTGTCAGGAGTGATTTGTCACAGAAGGATAGCAGCAAGAGTGAAAGGGAAGGTTTAAATGATGGTTTTGAGACCTGTATTGATGTGACAAAGACAGGAGATGGTGCCGGAGGTGGCAGAATTGAAGATGTTAAGATTTCTGATGAGAGTGACCAGGAAGGAAAGGATTAGAAATGAGAATATTGAGCAGTTTGAGGACAAAGTTAGAGAGGCAAGGGTGGGATGGTGTGGGCATGTGCAGAGCAGGGATAGTGGATATAGTGGATAAATGATAAATGATATAGTGGACAAAGGATGTTTAATTTGGAGCTGTCAGGCATGGGGCAAAGAGGAAAACCACAAGGAAGATTCATGGATGTAGTGAAGCAGGAAATGCAGAGGGCTGGTGTGACAGGAGAGGGCACAGGGGGATTGGGTGAGATAGAAGCAGGTGATCTGCTGTGATGACCCTTAAAGGGAACAGCCGAAAGAAGACGAAGAAAGAAGCTGCATTCCCACCTGAAGTACTCGGAGCATTCATTCCCATTCACTTTTCTCAAGTAACTAAAAGGTTTATTCAGAATATTGCTCATCTACATTGCTGGACTTAATAGGCAATTGTCTACGGTCTGTATCACAGCCGCAGGTCTACATGCCTTTTTAATGAGCAGTAATCTGCACACACAGAGCATCTACAGTGGTCAGGAAGAAACATATACTGTAGCTATTTTCACACAAGCACCCCAGCCCTGAACTTTTATGGTGCACACAAGAAGACAGATGTCTGATTCATTAGCTGATCTTTACCCTGTTAGGTCCCAAGTACGAGGTTTGTGTGATGTTGGATTGTGCTGATGTGGGAAAAACACAGCTAATATTTCAGTGGATTCTCCACTAGTGAGTGGGTTTCTAAGCACAATGAGTGTTTCCAGTAGTGTCATTGTATCTGAAGGGGACCACCTCCTGTTGCTGCAACAAGTGAGGAACTAAAAAAATCTTTTACTTGACTCTCCCAAAATTGTCATGAATGAAATTGCCTTATGCATTTTAAAAATGTAAAAGTTGTGAACCCTGCAAAAAACTTCTCACTCACACTTTGATTTTTGCCTAAGCCATTTCCTTTCTTCACTCACCCTCTAACCCGCTCTACCTCCTCTGCTTGCCATCTTATTATTTTTATGAACTGGGTATCAAGTTCGGATCCTTAAAGTAGGTAGATTTTCACCTACTAATGTGAAAATAACCAAACTCCAAGTAGGCCACTTGACCAATCAAAGCTGTAGGTTGCTATGGCTCTATAGATTTTTGTCCCCCGAGTCAGAAGGAGAAAAGGCTTTTGAATACGATGCCCCCTTTCCTGGGATAATCTACAGGAGGACCTGAACTTGTCAGAACTGGTTCCAATACAGGAGTTTATTCCATTTTAAAGAAGAGAGAAAATGGTTCTCTTGGTCAGTGTGACTGCTTTTGGAGTTTCTCTTTTTCTTATTGCATACAATTCAGATGTTTGCGTTCACTTGCCTGTACTGAACGTGAGTTGTATTTGTTTCTTTACTTATATACTTGTATATACTTGTAATTTCTACTGCCCTCTGGGCCCGGTCTCTGTTGGAAAAGATTTTTAATCTCAATGATCCGGATAACTAAAAGATGTAACTAAGCCCTACCCCCAGTTTCTTGATCATTCAGAAAGTATTGTCACCTGTGCAGGGACTAATTCCCCTACAACTTAATTTAGACTCTTGGAAATGCAGTGTCCCTCCTAAAGATCCCATTCTCTGTGAAAAACGTTAACGTTTGTGTTCAGTAGTCCCACAGTGTGTGTGCACGTGTGCAGGTACTGTAAAAGAGTATTTTTCCTCTCCCAATTCATTTTCCTTTAGTGGATGTGAGTTATTCTGTTGAAAAAAACTTTTATTCTGACTTTTATAAGAGATTTCAATCTCAATAAGGGGGAAATGACAGCATAAATCTTGATTTAAAAAAAAATGTTTTTACCTATGATGAATCCCAGAAGCTTGTATGGCAGCAGGCATGAGGAGATGAAGGCCACCCACAGACCAACGTACAGCTTCTGAGTCAACTCTGGCTTTACCCACATGAACAGACTGCACCACACACAGAGACACACACAGACACACACACGATTAAGAATCTCTGTAAATGGTTCACCAGTTCTTTCTGACCCAAAATGTGAAATTGTGTGCAGAAAAACTCACTTCTTTATTTTCTCCAGGATGTTGGCCATCTTTCCAAACAAATTCTGTGAGGATGTAACAAAAATAAATAAATGCGTCAGGAAGCATCGTTTGTGATTTAAGGCCTCTCACTGTCCATTGCATCTCACCTGAGCTTTCTGAGCGACATCCAGAACCAGCTGGAACTTCTCAGACACAGTCAAGTCTTCCTTAGGAGGCTCCTGAAAAACCAAAGTGAGAATGCTGAGCACCTGTTAAGGAGAACTTGTAATGGCGCAACCTGTGCAGCAGGTGGAGGTGTTTCACTGTGAGATGAGAAGCAGTCTCCCATGTCCATTTGGCATATCAGGCCAAATTTGTACAGCTCATTTCATAACAAATACCTTATTACAAAGGAAAAAATATAATAAAACTTCACTGAAGAGGAGGAGGGGCCCAGAATAATCGAGATTTCTCACCACTGGCTCTGAGACTTCAGGTACGATGCTCCACTGGATCCTCCAACCTCTGAGAATCATGGGAACATACAAGAAAATATGATGACCTTCACTGCCTAATATGCTGCTCTGACTCATCAACACACAGATTGTGAAAGCCCTCAAATGTGTCATGTGGTATCAAGCACCAAGAATTTCATAGTGGGCCCTTTAACTCCTGCAAGTTGCTATTCAAAATATTCTGCAACATGCTTGGTCCCTTCTCAAATCGCTGTATTTATATACTCAACTCAAGTTTTGCTCATTTTGAATTATCTGATCATACTGATTAGAACTTTAACTCTCAGATCCTTCCAATGGTCAGTGCACTGACTTTAAGAGCCAGCTGTCCACAGTGGGGGAAATAATTTGGATCTCCTGCTGAATTTGTAAGAAAGAAATGAACAGTTTCTAATTTTTATGGTAGTTTCATTTTAATGGAGACAGACAGAATATCAACCAAAAATACAGAAAAATTACATAAGTTATAAATTGATTTGCAAGTCATTGAGTGAAATAAGTATTTGATCTCCAAACAAAACACGACTTAGTACTTGGTGGAGAAACCCTTGTTGGTGGTAAGACATTTTTTTTTAATTTTTTTTTTATAGTTGTTCACCAGGTTTGCACACATCTCAGGAGGGATTTTGGGATGCTCCTCTTTACAAAAACTCTCCAAATCCTTTAGATTTCTTGGCTGTCACTTGGCAACTTGAAGTTTCATCTCCTGTACTCTTAGCAGCCTCAAAGGCTGTTTCCAGCTCTGGGTTTTACTGTGGGGATGGTGTTATTTTGGTGACACTCAGCATTTCTCTTACTCCAAACACGGCAGGGCAAGTTGATGCCAAAGAGCTCAATTTTAGTTTCATCCAACCACAGCACTTTCTCCCGAAGTTTCTCTGAATCATTTAGATCAGTGGTTCCCAAAGTGTGGGCTACTCTGACCTAAATTTACTGCTCTTATATTGAAGTTTGTGTCCGAGTGACAAGTGGGTCACATATTGGCATTAGCTCTTTGTGACTGGGTAGCAGTTAGCAATTTATAGCCAACAGCCTGTGTTTTTTTCAAGGAAATCCATGACTTTCTCTTTTATTTTGATGAGAGTGAAGACAGGCTTCTATCCAGGAAAATTTCACAGGCCGGTGCTATCGGCCGGTCGGGGGGGACCCATGGGATTTTCTGTTTTTTAAGTGGGCTGCAGCACTCCTGACTTTGGGAACCATTGATTTAGATGTTCACTGGCAAACTTAAGATGGGCCCTTACATGTGCCTCTTTGAGCAAGAGGAGCACTGCAGGGTTTCAATCCATGGAGTAGTGTGTTACCAATGGTGTTCTTGGTAACTGTGGTCCCAGCTGCCTTCAGATCACTAACAAGCTCCTCCTGTGTAGTTTTGGACTGAGCCACCACCTTTCCCATGATCATCCTCTCTCCATGAGGAAAGCTCCTGCACGGAGCTAGAGACCGAGGGTGACTGATGCTCGTTTTATGCTTCTTCCATTTCCAAATAAACGCACAGTTGTCACCTTCTCACCAAGCTTATTGCTGATGGTCTTGTAGCCCATTCCAGCCTTGTGCAGGCCTACGATCTTGTCCCAGATGCCCTTTACAGCTCTTTGGTCTTGCCCATAGTGGTTGGAATGGAAGAAACTGATTATGTAGACAGGTGTGTTGCATATACATAGCAAATTGAGATCAGGAGTACTGATTGATTGTAATCTGTGTGTCACATGAGCACCAGCCAGAAATCTGGCTGGGATGCAGGGGATCAAATACTTATTTCACTCAGTGACGTGTAAATAAATTTCTAACTCATGTAATGCTGTGATTTGGTGCTATATAAATGAAATTGTATTGACGTTAACTGAACTGAATAACTATTTCCCGCACTGTAATTTATGATACTGACATATGAATGTATTCATAGATGTGAAAAGATACCAGCTAATATTGAATGTGTGCTACATTTAACACAAAATCAGGTGTTTATGAACAAAATGTGAATTAGATTGAAGACTCTACTGAAGACACTTTCCTAATACCTCTAAAATTAAATCAAATAATAGCACATTTGTTCGTCAATTAAAAAAAGAAAAATCAGAGACAAAGGTGCAAGTTTGCCTGATAAACTTTGCGTCTTTACATCAAAGACTTGGTACTGGACCTGACTTAACTTCTTTCATTTGTCTGGTTCTGATTCTAGCAGTGTGATTAGCTCACAGTGGGTGAAGCTTGCACTAACTTGGCAATGAGGTAATTCAAGGACAGGCGGAGGATGGCGAGGAACAGGAACATGGGGATGGCCCAGCCATTCCACGCCACATACATGTAGATCTGTGGAGAACACACACACACACACACACACACACACACGTAAACAAGTTTGTTTTTGAGGCAGCCTGTCTGTTTTACATTGTGACTCGTGAATGCATTAAAACCCACCTTTAGAAGAACTGACTGCTGAACATCTGTCTTCTGTATGTGTGTGCGTGTGTGGGTGCGTGCGTGTGTGTGTACTCACAATGAAGGCGATGGCTGATGTATAGACAGAGTACCAGCTGGATAAGGCAGAAAGATTCCTCATGAAGTTGGTAACAGGTCTGAATCCTCGTTCTGGAAATAAGAGAGCAGACCAACTGACATCAACTAAATTAATGAGGACAAAGGAACCCTCAGCTCTATGCAGGCTTTTCTTTTGTATGTTTATGCCTGGGTTTAGTATATCTCACATACTGGACCTGTGAATGGGATGTGCGGCTGACTATGAGAACACACGTATTCTGTCTCAAACCCAAACTGTTAAAACATTAATTGCTATTACATCTGGTAAATTCAGACCACTACTCCTGTCAGTGTCCCCCTTCCATTTCTTTACTTACTCTGTGAAGCACATATTGAGAGTTCTCTTGAAATAAACTGTTTATCCTTACATAGCAATGAAATAATAAGAAAATAGGCCATATATATGCAAATCTCCAATTACTTGAGAGCTCCTGAAAATGAAAAGACTAAAAAATGTCTATAATGCCTAAACAGTTAATGCAAGTTTAACCCTCTGAATTAAAGCGGAAAGTCAATCACATCTTAAGTGTTTGATTTTTATTTATTTTTTTATTTTCTGTGATGGTGTTCAGAGGCCAAATTATAAAACCTGTGGTGCTGTGGGGCACACAGTGTTGTCTATGGACACAATGTTTAACATAAAGCATTGCTTTAGAAGTTAAAATGTTTATTACATGTTTAGTATTACATGACATGCTGTACAGAGTCCCTCCACTGATTAATTTGCCCACGCGTCTACTTAATATCATCAGCAAATACAAGACCTGTTCCTGTACCAACTATACCCAGCTGAACAACTCACTGTCTCCACACAATGCTGCATATTAGATTTGATAAAGAAATACTTACTGAGCCGTCTCATGTTTTCAGTCAACCTGTGGATTAGAAAAAAGACAACACGGTAACAAAAAACATAAATAAAATAAATAAGAATAAATATATAAAAACATGTGTGGTGCACATATGTGCACAGTGATTTAATGATTCGCACTGCTGCCTCACAGCAAGAAGGTGGTCTTGCTCTTACAGTCCAAAGACGTGCATGTTAATGTAGAGTTACCGGTTAACCAGACAGTGTCATCTGAAATGCAATGATGAGCTAGCACCTGCAATCAGGCACAACTGCCACTGATACGTGGACTGGAGGTAGATAAAGTGCTTAAAGTTTATAGAATAAAGCATTGTGCGAGTGTATGGATAAAGTTCAGACAATTTCAGAAGCATGAAGCTGAAATACTTGAGAAAGTTTTCCTTTCTTGCACACAGGACTAAATAGAATGTTTCAGATATGTTTGCTGGAAATATTGTGCGGTTTAGGTGATAAGTCCTTGAGTTTAGGGCTGCTGTGTGTGGGAATGTAAAACAATTTAAGTTTGTGTGATGATAAAAATGTTAGTTCATGTTTTCAGTTCTTTAACATTACTGTTCTGCGTACTCAGAAGTCTGCACAGACAGTTTCTGAACTTTTTCTTACCTTTTGGCACTCAGCGGTTCCTCCGTCTCCACTGTCGTTTCCTCTGGTTGGAAACGGAAGTCTTCGATATAAACACCAAAGCGATTATAAAGCCACTTCAAGAAGGTGCCAAACAGAGTGTCCTTCTGTTTGTCTGAGGAGAGAGACAGAGTGTGATGATACAATTCAATGAATTCTGTTTCTCCCACTTCAAACAAATGACATACCGCTGCCTGCAGCTGATGGAAGAGGTGGGGCTTTAGGTGTCTGAGATGGTGAGTCTTCAAGTCTGCAAGCAGGTGGAAACTGTCAGTCCAGTGTAAAACCACATGAGATGAGCTCAATCAGCCAATCAGAGGAAAGATGGCTTAAAGATAGATAGTCTTAAAGGGGGAGGAGCTGAATTGGCTTGTTTCAGGCAGAGGATGAACGGAGGGGCTCCACCAAAGCCCAGTATGATAAAAAAGTTTTAACTGTGAATCATGCAAGGCGCCTTTAGTAGAGTCCAAGAATAAATTGTAATAACTTTTACACATATATCATACCTGGATCTCAGGGTATCATTGATCTTCTGTTCCAGCTCCACGCGTCTGCAGCGCTCCTTTTCAAGCTCCTGCTTCAATAAATCCACATTGGACTCCTCTTTAAGCTTCCTCAGCTCCTCCTCTGAAACAAATGCTGGATGTTAAAAGTGCTAAAGTGGAAATGGCAAAAATGAAGAAAGATGGACGAGAAGGTAGACTGAAACATTTCTTTTATTCCTATAAATGCTGTTAGTATTTTTCTGGACGAGGAAACAAATTACTTATTCACCAAAATGTTTGTGCATATGTGTCAAATGAGGTCAACAGGGTTATTAATAGCTGTGTGTATGTTACATAAAAGGGTAAATATTGACAGATTACAGAGCACTATTGGGACTGCACCGTGGGACGTTTGACACTGATAATAAACCGATGACTGGGAAGTTGAAATGTAAAATCATCAGTTTCTGCACAGCTAATGGATGGAACACTTTACTCCATTCTTTCCACTCCTGCTTTGTTTTAATGTGATTATGATTAAATTATTTTAACTGAAAGGTCCACTTGAGTGAGGGGAATTACACCTAAACAACCCAGGTCTTGGTCTGATCTGTCTAGGTAAATCTGACCTTGCTGAGTTGTAGCTCATTGGTGGCTTTTCAAAATAATACTTAATAAATGAAGATAAAATTGACAGAATACTCACGCAAGTAGTGCTTCTCCAGCAAGGCAATTTCTAAGTGACCTTTAACCTCATTTAAATCTGTCCTGTCATCCAGAGCTGCAGAAAATGATCCTGGACCAGCCTTAGAGAGAGCAGCAGTAAAGATAATAAGCAACATAAAATCATAGTTAAAAGAAGAAGAAGTAAAAACAGTAATTTTCTCTGTGTGTTTTGTCACCTGAACGTCACCCTGCTGCTCTCCCTCTGCCTCCCTCAGTTCCTCTGGCTCTCTGGCGGAGATGCGAGGTTTCATCACGACCTCCTCGCTGCATTCAGTGTCGGATGTGTTGGGCGACTCGACCATATCCAGGAACTCATCCCGCCGTCCCCTGAACCGGATCCTGTCCAAACGTTTCAACATGGTGGGTACTGCAGAGTCGAGTCTCTACCTGAACATGACTAACACCTCGGCCGCAGAGACTAGAACAAAAGAGAATCAATTTATTCATGGAATAAACAAAACTGTCTGCTTAACACCTCCAAGTCTGAGGCCATGGTCCTCAGCCAGGAGCTGTAGATTTACAAGCCAATCTACATCGCTACCCTCACCTACACTGTAAAAACGTCAGCTTGATTAATATTAAATTAGTACCTTTTTTTATTGTTCGCCTATCTTTTTATAACTGAATTAGTTCAGACAACCAGTAATACTGTGTTTTTAAAATCTCTGAAGATAGATAATGAATTAACAGGTAAATTCTAGTTGAGTCCAATATTTTCATGCTGTGATTATTGTTGGCTCAACTAGTTATATGTTATTGTTATATTGTTATTCAATAAACAATTTACTGTATATCGTGCTCTTTCAATCTTGGGATGTACCTCATGAATAAATTAAAGCTGAGTCAGCTATTTACCTACAACCAGACGTCTGACTCGTCCATTTAAGAGAACGTGCAATGCTTTTGGCAAGAGAGAGAGTACAAAGGATGCTGCCTTTGATAAGTAAATCCTACAACCCATTTACTTTTAATATAAGCAATAGTTTTAGTGCAGTTTTAGTCCTATAGTTTTATAGACATTATCAGATTTCCAGACAGATTAAAAGAATTTTAAGATTTATTTTCATTAAAGTAAGAACAACAAAGTAAATATTGTTAACACAGGATCATGGGCACTGAAAGATAGAGGGTGAGATTAATAATATTTCTTTTTCTTTTTATGAATACTATCAGAGTTATTAAATGTGTTCTCATCTCGCCTTTGGCCTTTGTACTTTGGCCAGCAACAACACTCCTCTCACTCTCACACTCACACTCACACCCACACCCACAAACACACACACACACACTTGTAGAAAGTTCTAGATCACCAATCAAATAAGCAAGAGCAGCATGATACTTAGAGTGCTGATAAGACAAATATTACTATAAATTAAAGCTTAATTTTCCTTAAGTCACATAACAGGGATTGTGGGGTTTGGAGAAAGTGTTCTTCTAAGGTGGCACAGACAGTAATTACCCGACTCATAACATGAGACACACCCACTGTGTGTAAATCAGCAGTTTTACTGTTTTTCAGGTTAGCTTTAGGTTCAGGATTTAGAGTTTCTCCAGTCTTTTTCCCTCAGTCGCAGAGCATCACTTGATGCCACAAAAATGTGACTGCTCGGTTTCAGAGACAGTCCTGGAACAACATTAATTAGTATTTAGCAATTAAAAATGTATTATCAGGATAAAATTTGAAATATGTAAAGGAGACACACTTCAGTGTGTCTCTCACTTGGGCTAACTGGACCTTAAAGAGAAACATTAGTTGGCCCAGGACTGTAATAAGGTGTGCTAATACAATATTTCAACTTGGAAAAAAAGTTGGGTCAGTTTGACCCAAGAAATGTAAATAAGCTGAGCTAACTTAAAAGTCTGAATGATAAAGTTATAAACTTAATAGTTCAAATAGTGTACATTTTGTGTCAACTAAACAGCAACATAAAGTTATTTTTGACAACATTTTTTTAAAAATGTTTTTGAGTATATCCATCCATCCAGCCGAGGTTGTTATTAGGAACAGTGGTTTTTGATGTTTAGAATGTTTGCAATATTCAACATAGCGGTTTACAGTGCTGAACGCTGAATGCTCATACATGTTAATTATCACTAAATACAAAGCTGAGGCTAAGGTATTTTATTCTAATACTGGATGTGCAAATATAACAGAACTAAGAAGAGCTGAAACAAGCAGACATAAAATGAAAAGTGTATTTAGATCTTTTTAACCTTTATCTAACCAGGGAAGAATTCTTTAGTTACAGCTGGCAGAGAAAACCCATGCAAACCCCGAGTGAACATCCAAACTCCACACCCAGAATTCCTTTGCAATGAGGAATGCAGTTGTTGAAAAGACAAATCCTATCTTTAACACTTATCTGTACTCGAGTGGAAATGAAGGAAGATTACTGATCTAGTTCTTAAGAAGTCTAAACAAAAGAAAACTTGCATGTTCTGACAAACTTCAAGACTATCATCTGGTCTTAGATAAATAGGTTTTTTCTACTATCAAAGTAGGATGTTGTAAATTAGCAGCTGATGCAACATTTTTGATAATCCCTTGAATAAAGCCTGAAAGTCTGCACTTCAATAACATCTTGATAAAAAAATTACAAACATTATGTAACCATCTCAATATTTATGGACAATACTGCACGTGAGAGCTTCACACACTCCACATGTTCTGACTTGAAGTTTGTTTTTTGAGATTTAATTATAGTTAATTATATATAGTCAAACCAACTAATTTTAATAAAAATGGAAACCTAAGCACTGGTTTGATCTGACATGCAGTTCAGAGTCCTGCAAGAGTCTTTTCTTGAACCTCTGCTGTCTGCATGAGCTTCCAGATCACAGCAGGGCTGAAAATTAAACTACAGCAAGTACAAAAAAAAAAAAAAAAGATGTAAATATGACACATGCTGAAACCTGTTCTCTTCTTCTTCTTCTCTTCTCTAATGAATCTGGTGGCTAAACTGTGTGTGAGGCTCCTACAGTACCTAATGTTTATGTAGGGAGAGTCAACTGAACACTACTGACATGAAGTCACAAAATTAAGTGTTTGTTTAGGGAGGAGAAAATGTTTTATCATCTGCTCTTTAAACACAGAATAGGAAAAATGGCTGCACATTTTGTGCCATATCAGCTATAGCCTGGACTCGGTCAGATTACATTTTGGGATTGAAAACAATCCCAGTTTGATAAAAAAAAAAAAAAAAGAGAGGCTGAGATGACTCACAAGTGAACAGCAGATGCTGGCATGTTTTCGCATTCCTGGATTTCCATTTGACATGTTTATTATACAGATATAATAAAGAGTATAGATCCAGAACTGTGGCTTTTATTTAATTATCAGCCCATCATTTTCTTGATTAATAGTTTAACTGTCATGTCTATAAAGTGTTGTAAAATGTTTTGTCCAAGCATCAAGACTTCAGTTTACTATGTCATACTTTACTACCAACTAATCAATAAAATGACTACTCATTTGGGCTGGCTCTACATCAATTGTCTTGTCTAAGCCACAGACAAATGTTTAATTATTCTTTTAAGTCACTAAATCTCATCTGGGTCCATTTGTTACTTTTGAAGCCAAAAGAAGACGAATGAGATATTTAACTAGTGGAAACTGTGTGCTTACCCAAATATTTTTGCAATTTAGAAAATTTGAGTTGCTGATCTTTGTGGTCACAATAACTGGGACTTTGCTGTTTCTATAGAAAGACCGCTCATACTAACCACCGCACTACTGTGCCACCACGGAAAAACATAGTTTTTAAATCCCCCATTGCTTTATTTCATTACTTCTTTTCCTTGTAAACACGTACAAAATAATTCCTTGTGAACCAGCTGCAGTCATTTCCAAGCTCACCAGGGGGCCCACATTTTGTGACTCACTACCCTAACAGAAATCCAAATTGAAACCAGAATCTGCTGGTAGTGGAAGTAGGTTTTCAGTGCAGTGTGTTCACATTAAATGATTGTCCTCAGCTGGAGCTACAGCCCTCCTCTGAAATTCCAGCATGGCCACCTGAAGGTGTGTTCAGCCCGAGGATCACTGAGCTGTCCGACTGGTCTGCCTGCTTCTAATGGTTACTGTCTGAACAGGTAGAACTGACTGTGTAGAACTGACATAAGCACTGTCTGCTCTCTGGGAGGCTCTAATGATTACTGCACTAAGACAGATTAACGCTTGGCAGAAAGCAGGAGCAGAAACATACTTTTTCGGACCTTTGTGGGTAACACAGAGATAAATTTAATACCTTTAATACGATCCGAAAGATGAGATTATAAAGGAACTCTGTTAGGACTGATAAAGCCTTAGATTTATTTATTATTACATCACATATTTTAGTACTTCTAATCAATGTGACCTGACCTGGATAAGCAGCAGAAAAATTAATGGATTAACCCATAATTCCCATTTATTTCAACCTGGTGTGTTTCCCATTAATGTGGCTATTGTATCTCTCTCTAGGGGATATTTTGCTTTGTACTCTCCACCTTTGTTGTAGATTTTCAAGGAAAATGTACTGTTGTAGTC
>VUQJ01001565.1:4389-15106 GCA_015108635.1 Andinoacara biseriatus
GTGTGTGTGTGTGTGTGTGTGTGTGTGTGTGTGTGTGTGTGTGTGTGTATACATGTGTGCATTTCTTATTGTTTGTGTACTGCTACATGACATGTATTTAAGACTAAAATCCCTTGAGCGGTATGTGTGTGTCTATGTGTTAGCTTGCGCTCGCATTTGTAGCATATGAATTGGAGTTCAGTGTGGCAAGGAAACAACACAGATATTTCTAGGACATCTGAGTTTCCTTTATTCATTTCAACACCAAATCTGATAATAACTAATTTTGAACTCTCTACTTAAGTGAAGCACCAATTCAGAGCATTTTAAGTCTGTACAGTTCTATAGTTCTAGTTAATAAAAGTATAATCTCAAATGAGGAAGGGAGAACTTCTCAGTTACAGGTGATTCAGACATACAGTATGGAGTCTGTATCCACTGGGAGCATTATGGACTCGAAACATCTTTTTTCCACTCTACTCACAATGCTTTAAGTCATAAACAGTTCAATTTCTGCACTGCGCTTGTCAGTGTCACTTCTCTCTTACTGAACAATCGAATGATGGGGCAAGACTTACGATATCCACACCATGAACAACAGCAGAGGTGAAACTGTAAAATTACTCTGTGATCCAACACTGAAAAAGACCATTTTGCAGAACAGCAAAAACAAGTGCTCAATAATATCACTCAGTTGGCTGTAAAAGAGGTCATAGGTGCTTCTAGCAAAAAAAAGAAAAATGCCTGTGGACACACACCATTATTGTGTATCTCTTACAGGTTTATGAAAAAGATACACAAACAGTTTAGTCCATTGATGGAGTGCAAGTGATTCTTCTTTGTGTAACCTTTATTTAACAAGATTCACTAAGTGCAATGATACTTCATAGTCTAAGCATATTCATTTATATTCATATTCATTTGCATAGTTTCTTACTCAGATCTGAAACATTTTTGTTATTTTTTGGCCTGAACTAAACCTCACCCATAACAGTGCCCCATGCCCCATCATAAACCTGATTTATTTTTCAAGAGTGATTTGTAATGCTTTGGAACACAGAGATGACAGATGACTTTGTCTTGGTGGTGGGTGTGGAGGATGAGAAAATATGTTATGTGACACCCTAGAGGGCATTAGCAAATGACACATTTTCTTCTTCAGTTTGTTGGTCTTGCTGCTATCACCACTAAAGAACAGTTAGTGGTTAATGTTCTTCACCAGGGACTGATCAGTGACTTTCCATTTCTCCTCTTTTAGGCTTCAAGAAATGAATTGACAATAAAATCCAATTAAATAGTCCATAAAAATCTTCAATCAACATCTTCTCCTCATCCTCCTTATGCTGCTGTGTGGCAGAGCAGCATTTCAGCCATTAAGCGCACAAAATTCATGTGCTAAGGCAAAAAAAAAAAATTACTGCCTATTATTTTAACTTGGTCACTCTTCAAATGCAACCAGTGACGGATGGACATAAAAGTAATTTCCCCGACCTCATCTGCTCTGCACCTAACAGATTTAGCTCACAGGGACATTCAGACTGTGGTTGCAGGATTGTGAGTTTATGCCACAAATAGCAGTTTTTGTTCTGGGATCTGATGACGTTTTAAACGAGATACAAAAAGCAATACCTGAAGTATCATTATTAACCATTATTAACTCGTGTTGAATGTGTTTTATCCAACTTTTAAATATTAAACTGTTTTAATTAATGTTGTTTTCCTGGTTGTGCTGCTACAATAACATAACTCTCATTAGTGTATATGCAAGTATTTAAAATAAAACCTTATATACTCTACATGCAAGCTCACACACACACACACACACACACACACACACACACACACACTGGTCTCAGTAAATAAGTAAGCTATTCTGTTCAAGATTAAACATTCAGAGGTCAGTGCCTGAGAGAGAAGTATGCTCTCCTGGAAAAGGTTGAGGCATTAATGGCATTTTCCTTCTAGTCAATGTATATTTGTGCTCACATTGTGTGCGTGTGTGTGTGTGTGTGTGTGCGTGTCCCTTAGGTAATAAAGCCCACACATGTGAATGAGTGTCTATGTAAATGTCATTAAGCATCTGTGTATATTTGTGTGTACTGGTGTGTTTTTGTGTGCATAGGACATTGTGTTGACTGGGCACAGCAGCCCCTTTCACAATTAATCAGCCCTGCCATCCTTTCCTCCCTGGGAAATAGATGTAAGCAAAAAGTTAAAAGACTTAATTCATTAATAAATCACACAGTAAATAATAGGTGTTGTGTTACCCGCGACAGTAGACAAGGCTGCATGTAAGCCAAGGGAAGGAGAAGATTTACTCACACGCTGCACATGCTGGATGAGGTAGGGCCGCTGAAGCCAATAAATATGCATTACTAGTGGCTGGTAGTAAAAACAACAGGTACACAAAGCTAAGAATAAGGAAAGAAGAAAGGAGGTGAAGCAAAAGAGGGTGGGAAGGAGGAAGGTTAGAATGCTTAAAATAAGAAGAGAAAAGATGGTGCATGAAAACAGAAGAAGGGGAAAGAAGCATGAGGAGGGAGGAACACGGGTTAGATGCGCCAGGTTTTGTGACGGGATCAGATAAAAGAATGCATACTATTCTGTTTTGGTGGCTATGTTGCTGCTAGTTTTGCTGAAAAGGTTTTTCTGATAGTTTTTAGTGTTACTAACAAAAATTCTTGAATTTAAAACTAAGAGTTTGAGATTCATACTGCATTCACTCTAAACATATACAACTTTGGGGTGTTTTTCATTAAATTTGACCTATTATTCCCATTTTCATCTCAATATTTAAATTCTTGGACTCCACTAGAATATCTTTGCGTGAATCACAGATCATAGTTATCTTGTCTCGCTGAAGCGCCTCAGTTTATCCTCTGTTTCTAGATTACAATTGGTCCCATTAAGCTCACCATTCCTTTAAGTGAGGTTTCTTCTGATTGGCTGCCACTCTCAAACAGAAGGTTTGAACAGCAGGTGTGTGGGGCACACAGCCAGACCTGTGTGCCTGAGATGATTATATTAATGATATCTCTCTTTTTGATGTCATATTGATGTAGGAAAAACTGCAAGAAACAAAACCTTCTGACTCACAGGGATTATTTGTACATACTACACTGGCCATGCTCAATATGGGCATCCGCTGTAACAGTAAATACATATGGCAGAAAAAAGGGAAGAGCACAAATTTCCATTTTAGTATTACCGCTGTTTAAACACAAACAGAATGAGCAAGAGTTGGTGAATGACAGGCATTGATAGGCAAACAATCCAACAAAAAGCAGCGATTTATTTTCTAAACACACTTAATCACAACACATGCTTAACATGAAATTACCACATATTTACACCCAAGAGAAAGAGGAGGTAATTACATGTGCGCACAATCTAGTTTATTTTCCAGCTCGGCGTGAACCCCTACAGGCACTGAGCCATAGCCAACAGCACACCTTCACATCCTTTCTCGAATCTCCTCATTCTTTGGATTTGTTTCTCTCCCAAATCATCTGGAAAATTCATCATCACTGAGGACACTGTCTCTCTCACTGAGAGACAGTTAATTTTGGTACAGTATATGCTTTCTGCTTGGAGCTATGACTATAACCTGTCTTTGGTAGTTTTTTTTTTTTTTCTTGCTTTTCATTTGACGAACAGCAACTGATTCAATGTCACAACATTGCGGAGAGCATCTCATTTTACCTACACTGTTAAGCTTACACGCAAACAGTTTTCTTCATTTACTTCTGACCTGACAGGCCATCTTCCATACAGTAGTGTAGTTGGAAAAAAAAATTTCCATTGGCTTTAATCCTTCTCATATGTACATGCAAACACATACACATACGCACACAAGGGCGCATACACATTCACATCTTCAAATATCTCTCCCATTCCCCCTGTGGAGATTTCCTTTTTTCCCAGTGACTTTCATTTTTATTAGAGCGCTTGGCATCTGATTAAGTCCCATTTGGAGTGTTAATTAGCTGAGCTGCTCTGCTCCGGGTGTCTATACACTGAATAAGGTCAAGTCAACACAATGACAAAACCATCAGTTTTCTTCGAGAGCAACTGACGCTTTTAGTCAGTGATCTCTTTTCATGATACAAGTCCATTTCTTTTGATTCCAACATGAACAGGTGTAGAAAAACAGACACTGACTTGCACAAAGGTGAAAGTGATTCAACCAGTAATCTATGATCTGCTCACCAGAAAAGCAACAGCACAGGATGTTTTATTGCTTATAAAGCCTATTTACATGTTGTTGTTTTTTTAACAAAGGACCTATTGCATATGTCCCAAAAGGCATCTCTCAAATGCAAAGGTCAAATAGTTTCGCTGTAAAATCACAGTAGAAGAAAAAGCTTGGGAAGTAGGCTTGAGTAGATGTTTGCAGTATGTTAGCCAAGGACGTGTCTTAAATTGATTTACACAACATAACATTTCTCCCCGTGTCTGCGTGGGTTTCCCCCGGGTACTCCGGTTTCCTCCCACATGTCCAAAGACATGCACTTATTGGGGTTAGGTTAATTGGCTGATCTAAATTGCCCATAGGTGTAAATGTGAGCGTGAATGGTTGTCTCTGTCTTTGTGTTGGCCCTGCGACAGGCTGTTGACCTGTCCAGGGTGTACCCTGCCCCCCCATGACCCTGAAAAGGATTAGCAGCAGGGAATGGATTGATGGATGGACTCCATAACATATTGGCTGAAGCTGATTTATCTTATTAGTAAGGATAATAGGCCAAACACAGACTGGAAGAAACATTACTGATGTAAAACACATTTTTGATAATTTGGTAACTTTTGGAAAGCACAACGTGCCATTAATGAACGCACTAGAGAGTAAAACTGCCATCACAGATTTATAGAAACTATTTTAGATATTCAACAAATACCTAAATATCTTAACAGAAGAGAGAAAAAGTGATTTTTTTTCAGTAATCTGAAAAGATGAAAATGCAACCCAAGTAAAAAATGCCTCCTTTTTTCAGTGTAGACAGCTCACTTTCATTTTACTGTAATTCAACAGTAGCCTCTTCAACTGTACATACTGGTTTCAATGATTCCTGATGTTTTCCGTGGGAGTTCTCTAAAGGTCAAGTTAAAAATTCTTACATAAAATTCTTACATAAAAATAGCGCATTCTAGCATTCATCATAAAAAAAGTGATTGTGATGATATAAAAAATGTATCAAACCACTGAAACATTTTCTTCAACAAAATCTCTTGACATCCACCTTACTTTATTAGCACATCTGTTTCAGTCTCAGACTAAATTCTCTTTTAGCTACACCACCAGCACTTAGTGTAGCATTAGTTTGTGTTGCCATGGCAATTAACAAGACTTATGAATATCAAAGTCACAGAGACAAGAGGCTTATGACTTTCACACAGAGAGATCATTCAACTGACAAATGGATTAATTAAAGCTTCGGCTTACTTATAAAGCTGTGGTTGAATTGTTTCCCCTGATTCCAGACAAACAAAGCCGTCTTGCCAACACTAGACATTTTATGTAATTTTCCATAGACCTAAACAGGTTTATTATTTATTTATTAATGGGGTGGGAATGTGAAAATATTTATTATTATTCAAGGTATGGGGTTGCAAATTTCTTTACATGATCACATTATTGGGAGGGGGATTACTAGTAACGTTTTCGGTGAAGAAATGCCTTAAGGATAGAATCGAGTCAGTGTGTTCGAGGGTTGTCATTTGGGCTTAGTTGTACAGGAAAACAGCTGGCCTATCTGGCTTTTAATCAATCCAAAAGATAGCTTTTTACATTTTCACATCTCTTTGCTTTTTGTGAATGATGTTGTCCTGCTGGTTTTATTGAGCGATGACCTCCAGCTCGCGCTGGGTGGGTTTGTAGCCAAGTGTGAAGCGGCTGGGGTGAGAATTACCACTTCCATGTCTGAGGCCATGGTTCTCAGCTGGAAAAGGTGGAGTGCCCATTGCAGTGTATGCAGTGATATGGACACTGTACCTGTCTGTTGTGGCAAAAGCTGAGAGCAAGGAAGAAAGACAAACCTGTCAATTAGTTGATTTACAGTCAATTTCTCACCTAGTGCCACAAGTTGTGGATAGTGACTGAAAGAATAAGATTATGGATACAAAAGACCAATATTATCAACCTCCAAAAATTTGTCTGTGTTCATTTTGTGAGAGAGGAGGAGGAGTTCAGCCACGTGGGAGAGGCTCATAGTAGTGCCACTGCTTCTTCACATCAAATGGAGCCAGGGGAGAGGTTTGGAGCACCTGACTAGGATGCCTCCAGGACACCTCCTGGGTGAAATGTTCTCGGCATGTTTGGGAGGAGTCCCTGGGGCAGATCCAGGATAAGCTGGAGAAATTGTGTCTCTTTACTGGCTAACAAATGCTAAGAAATGCCTCAAAATCCTCTTGGAAAAGTTAGAGGCGTTGGCTGGAGAGATGGAGGTGTGCGTGAGGGTGTATTTACACTAGGCACAGTTTCCCAGTACCACACCCTAGCACAGTTGTTCCCGATCCCCCACTGGCCTGCATTGACACACATCAAACAATCCAAGCTCTAGTAGGCTTCATTTTGTCTTAGAATCTTATCTTCGACTCTCCTGGGCGCGCTCTCTCTGCTCTCACACACCCACACGCTATTGAAAAGCACTCTTGCAGAGCACATCAATTTTCAAAATTTGGGCCATTTTGTGGATTAAATGCAGATCTGTGAAACACTGTCCTGTCACACATGTACAGATGGTCCAGATTGTGTAGTGCAACTACATTTTAGCCTGCCCCCATGACCCAAACAATTGATGGAAAATGTAATGGATGCTTAAAAACTGAGAAGGGCGAGTACAAAAATTGACCATAAAAATATTTTAAACAAATGTCTTGTTATGATCCTTTTTTTGTGTTTACTAAACTCAAAAACTAGTACAGATTATTTCCAAAAGAAAAAAGTGAGGCTGGGTGAGTTTTTTTGTTGAAATTTACTTTGGAGACGTACCTCATGGTGCACCATACTGCTACAGTAAAAATGTGTCTATGTTTTTTATCCTACCCTATATTATAGAAATGGGGTGGAAAAAACAGAAACAGCTGTCAGTATAATGCAACATATAATTTAATAGGCCATGAAACTGCAGCCTTTAAAATTACCACATAGCTGAATCCTCATGTAAAACATTTGCAACAAAAACAGAGCATTATGGGATTTTTTTACCACTTGATTGAATTTAGCTTAAGCTGTACCAAATAATCATCCGACTAAGTGCAGATAATAGGTACAGTATACCTCAGATATTGCTGTGCTGTGTTGTTATAGCTAGTTGCTGGAAGTTTGGCTAGTGAAAGTACAGTAGGTGATGAAGGGTAAGGAGAACAAATGGTGCATATGAGGCTATGCGTGTTTGTGCTTGTGTGTATAATAGCTTCTGGTTTTTTTTTTTTCTCCTTTTGGCTCTGCTGAGTGTATAAGCAGAGCACATGGTGAATAATGAGCCTATTACAACCACAACAGACCACAGAACACTGCCTGTTCTCATTCAATAATGTGTGTGCATGCCTGTGTGTACAGTAGCATGTGTGTATTGTGTGTGATCCTCTTAGTCAATATACTTGATGGACCCTTTCTCTATATTTTCTTTCTGTGAAACACTCCTGCACGAGCATCACAGGCAATTCGATATTCACTTTATGGAATGAGTCCCACGGAAAATTGGTAAACTTGACTTGTGTGTGTGTGTGTGTGTGTGTCTGGTGTTTAAATGGTAAATATAAAAGCATAACTTTGTGAGAGAAAAAAAAAAATATTATGATTAACTCAAGGCAAGGTATCTCACCCTTGGCCTCATTTTACCTTTTCTGGATCCTATTTGTAACCTCATCCCATAGTTTAAAATATCTCCTCTCTGGAGGACCAGCAACAATGTTCCAGTTAGATTTTTGAAGTACAGCTGCATCTGTTAGAATGTCAAGACCTATAGCAATCAAAGTAAAGTTGTCCTATATGATCCCATTTCTGGCTTCCTCTTACTTAATACACACATGCAGATACAAACACATACACACAATTGTTCTTTAGGATGAAAGATAATCAGATGTTGCCCTCTGTAGTCCTTCATTAGAATCCATGACAAAGCTTAAGGATTAGAGTCCCAACCATTTCCTTCCCCTCTGATAAAATTTCTGTCTCATGGGTCAAGAATGTGTCATAGTGTGTTCTGTATGTGTTTAGGAAGGAGGAAAAAACATGGGTCAATGTTCTACAGTTGCCAAGAATATCAATGTCTAAATCTGTATTTAAAAGCTGCAGTCTTTAATACCATTGAATCAGGTCAACATGCATTGCCACAAAAATCCCAAATAGCCCATAGTAATTCAACTAACCATTCATTATGCATCAAAATTATTGCTAGGCTAGATATTCTAAGATAAGAACATTTAATTTGGTGACAATTTATTGTGTCACCACTTTCATTTAGTATTACCAGCACTGACATTTAGACAAAGACATGGAATACAAGTTAAACTACATCGAACTGACAATGAAAATGTTTCTGGAATGACTGAAAAAAAAAAAAAATTTGAAATCCTCTTCAAATATTTGTAGGTATATTAGAGAGCAGAGCACCTTTATGACAGATTAATCTTTTTTTTGTTCGACCCTTTATTATACCTAGATACAGAAAAAGATTTGCAATTTTTTGAGTGATTCTTCTTACACATAAAGCAGAAAAAGTATAGAATGTAGACAAATTGTAATAATACCTGGTTAGAGCTATAAATGGTAAAAAAAAAAAATCAACAATTTAGAAAAATCAAATAGCAAACTGACCATTACAGTAGATAATGTTACTACAGTTTTAAAAAAATGCTGACTGAACATTATCATAAAAGTGTGCTTACTTATATTTATGTCAGCCAAGAAGACATCACATTTATTCTTGACCTTGTCACCCCCTGTAGCTTCTGATAATGGATATTCTGTTTTAAGTACCCATATTTAAAGACATCTTTATACAACCAGCCTCAATCCCTGTGGTTGGCTTTACATTTGTCTTTGCTTATCTCTGAGCAGCATTAGAAGACAGTGAAAGTCAAATTTTGCCTACAGTTTTATATGACAGAGTTTTGTAAGTAGGCTTCTGAACAATTCTTTGTGAGAAAATCTGTTACATCATTAAATTATGATAATGAGCACCATTAGGACAGCCACGTCAAAGACAGTACTGTACACCTTTAAAAGTAAAAAATGTATTATTAATTTTAGCTTGTGGTCCTACAACCAAGTATTTATGGTCCAAATACAATTATTAACTTTATAACACATACAGGTCTGAAGGTACTTTGATGGTATCTCCAAAACAATTCCTATTTCTATGAGCGAGTAAGATTAAAGAAAATCATATTGATCACTAGGCAATTATAATGACAGCTGAGGAGTAGAGGAGAAACAAACCATCCATACTGACAGAAGCAGCAAAAGTAAGGTGGTTGGTTGAACACACAGTTTCTGGCAATAAATACAAGTCTGATGGCAACTGGATGTGATATAAACATGTACTTAGTAAAACTAGATTAAATTTTGAATAAGATATAACTGACTGAAAAGTTATTAACTGGATAACCAATAATAGAAAGCATCTGTTCATTGATTATAGCATAGAAAAGGGAAAAAGGGAAGGATAAAAACAAGAAGGTAGAAGATAAAACGTTCAACACTAAAAGAACCCAAGTTATCTCTGTCAGCTTTTCTGACTGTCAAATTTCCATAGACAATTTCCAAACAAAAATTGATTACTTGGAAAGTCAGTCATAAAGGAATAACCTGTTGATAAATGGAGGGCCTGATTCAAAATCTGAAAGTCTGAGACAGATGTTGAGATATCATCAGACTGGAAAATGTGACCTTGCTGGACATCCAAGATTCATTGTGATAAAACTGCTTTGACATAAAGATAAGGAAGAAATCCTGAAAAGAGCCAAATCTGTCAAAATCACCAACAAATCCATTAATGAGGACCTGTTCACATGAACCTGCTACTATAACTCTGAGAGGAAAGAAGGGGAACATATGCTTTTTGATAGATGAGCAACTACATGTAGTTGTGTATGTTCCTCAATCAAGCTAAATTTTCTGTAATTAACAATGACCTTGTCTAGTTAATGAATGAATGTTTAATATCACAATGAATATTTTACTATAACTAATTCTGAAGCTGTCATGTGTGATGTAAATGAGTCAAATCCTGTTTTTTGCCATTAACTTTAAGGATTTAAATGATGACAAAGCTGTAATGTATACTGACTGCTTGGATCCAGATACAAAATTTCTTAAACTAAGAAGTCCACTAAGAAACTAAGAAGTCTCAAATTTATAAATATATTCAAATCTGTATTTGATAAATGCTTTCCACTTATTCAAACTAATAAATATTGGAAGAAAAAAAGCTTAAAAAGCCAAAAAGGTCCTGAATCACTCAAGGCCCGATCTGTTAAAAATAATACACTGTATAAAAAAGCATTCTATATAAGTCTATAAAAAGAATTTTAAAAACTTGTTACAAACTAAAAGAAAAAAACATATTTATCTAAAACAACTGAACAATCATGTAATGATATAAAAACCACTTGGTACATCATCAATAGGAAAAGATTTTTTTCTTTTCCATCTTACTAATACAACAACGCAAGGAATCTCACTAATTCTCTGGACATAGCAACTAGCTTCAATGTTTTTTTTTCTAAATTTCGG
>VUQJ01001566.1:8404-22280 GCA_015108635.1 Andinoacara biseriatus
GACCCCCAAAGAAAAAAAAAAAAAAAAAAAAAAAAAAATCTCAAAGCTTTAAAGGCACGCTCTCCTGATCTTGTTTGTACACACTGAGAGGTGACTCTGAGGTGAGGTGATGATTATCTGACTGCCACAGAGAAGTCCTGTACATAAACATTCAACGGTGCTGCACCAACACAAAAAAATGTAATGCTTTACCTTCTGTATCAATATATTTCACAAGTTCTGGTTGCTCAACCAAAACCCTCAAAAATATGAGGATTTTGGAGAGATGACATTTGAAGACATTAACTTGGGCTTAGGAAATTATAATGGGGGAATTTTCTGACATTTTCTTTACTAAATGTTAAATCCACTAAGAAAGAAAATTATAAAGCGAGTAAATCAGCAAATAATGATTACCTGTATTTTTTTGGCTCAAGCTTTCCTTAAGTAGTTTGCACACTTGAACTACAGCAAAAATAATTATCTCGTTTTATCAAAGCACAATTTATTTCAGCATGGCGTTACTTCCAAAAACGTGGCTCCGTGGGTCGTGCTGGGTGTATACTTGCCTGCAATTAGCAAAATGGCCAATCAACACAGATCATTTCTGTACTACTTTCATTGTTCGGGAAGCTGCAGGGACCTTCCACCTTCCTGATGACCAACAGAACCACAATAGCTACATTACAAAAAATATGCCAGGCTGAAATCAATTAGAATGAGCTTTTAATAGTAACTTATAAGCATTAATCAACCAAGAAATCCTTTTCTCGGTAGTGCAGGCAAGAAAGATGCAGTTGACCTCAGTGTACACTGATTTCTCTGAAAGCTTCCTCATGCAATTAGATGTACTGTATATAAGTGTAATCACTAAAATGCAATATTGTGATGTATTTTGAGGGGTTAACCCCTCTATTTGGTGTGTTTACACACACACAAAAAATTTCATGACCTCTCTTCTGACCTTCTCTTCTGTTGACAGTTATTTGGAGAGCAGACACAGTCGTGCAGGAGTATTTGAAACTTGGCATGAACAAGTCCATGCATCTCCTGAACAATTATAGTTAGGTCCATAAGTCCATTCATCCACTTTCTTACGCTTATCCGGGGCTGGGTCACGGGTTCAGCAGCCTAAGCAGAGAAAGCTCATTTCCTCTGCTTGTATCCGCAATGTTGTTCTTCGGTCGTTACCCATAGCTTATCACCATAGGCGAGGGTAGGGATGTAGTTTGACCAGTAAACTGAAAGCTTCACTTTTACGCTCAGCTCTCTCTTCACCAAGAAGAACAGGTGCAGCATCCACATCACTGCAGACCCAGCCCCAGTCCATCTGTCAATATGCCACTCCCATCTCCATCTCCCCCCAAGATGCTTAAACTCCTCCAATTGGAGCAACAACTCATCCCTGACCCTGAGTGGGCACGCCACCCTTTTCCGACTGAGGACCATGATCTCAGACATGGATATGCTAATTCTCATAACTAATAATTCTCACTTCACACTCGGTTTCGAACCACTCCAATGCGAGCTGGAGGCCACCACCTGAATGAAGCCAACAGGACCACATCATTGGCCAAATGCAGAGATGAGATTCTGAGGCCACCAAGGCCGAGGCCTTCCACCACTTGGCTATGTTTCGAAATTTTTCATAAAAATTACGCACAGAATCGGTGACAAAGGGCAGCCCTGGCAAAGTCAAACACCCACCGTGTAGTAATTTTTTATTTTCTTTTCTGTAGTTTTCCCTGTGCACACCACCCCCTTGTTTTACATTAAACAATCAAGATGTGACTGAAGGGCCTAGTTTCATCTTTAATATGCAGAGTTTAACAAAAGGTTTGTGTTAACTCTTTAGGAATTATAGTCATTTTTATACTTAGACCCCTGCTTTCAGAGCCTCAAAAGTAATTAGACAAGCTAAAATCATTTTAAATATAAGAATTGTTTCTAATACTTTGATGAAAATCCTTTGCAGTTATTGAGTGCCTGGAGTCTAGAACCCATGGACATCACCAAATGCTGTTTTATCCCTTGAGATGCTCTGCCAGGCCTTTGCAGCAGCCACTTTCACTTTCTGCTTATTTGTGGGTCTTTCTGCCCTAATTTTTGTCTTCAGAAACTGAAAAGCATGCTCTTTTGGGCTGAGATTGGTTGACTGATTTGGTCATTGGAGAATATCCCATTTCTTTGCCTTGAGAAACTCGTGGGTTGCTTCTGCAGAATGCTTTGGGTCATTATCTATCTGCACTGTGAAGGGCTGTCTGATCAGTTCTGCAGCATTTGGCTGAATCTGAGCACAGAGCAAAGCCCGGTTCACCTCAGAATTCATCCTGCTACTTCTATCAGCAGTCATATGATCAATAAACACTAGTTTCAGTGGCAGGCACATCACCTCCACCATGTCTTACAATGATCTGTCAGCTGACAAATTTCTCTATACTTTTCTCTTCCCATCATTCTGGGGTCAGTTAATCTTAGTTTCATCTGTCCAGATTTTTTTTCAGAACTGTACAGGTTCTTTTAGATGTTTGTTTTTTTAGTCTAATCTGGGCTTCTTGCTCTTGAGTGTAACCAGTGGTTGTAAATCCTATGCGTTCATGAAGGCATCTCTCACTTGTAGACTTTGACAGTGATATTGCTATCTCATCAAGAGTGTTCTTGAATTGGCTAGCTGCTGTGAAATTTGGCTCAAATTTGTGCTTCGTGTCATTTTCTACTTTCCGCTGCTCCCTTTAAAGTTGCCATAGCAGATCATCTGCCTCCATCTCACCCTGTCCCCAGCATCCTCTTCTGTCACACCAAGCCACTGCATTTCCTCCTTCACAGCATCCATGATGTCTGGGAGCTCCATATTCAACAATCTATCCACTATCCCTTCTTTGCACATGTGCAAACGGTCTAAGATTTGACTCTCTAACTCAGAGCTGTCCCTCTGATCTGCTTATTTCTTATCCCTGTCCATTCTCATCACTCCCAACAAAAATCTTAGCATCTTCAACTCTGCCACATACACTCCACTAACTATGGTCAGCATCCACACCCATCTGCACCCATTCCATTATGTACCATAATTCTCTCTTAAATCATATTCACGTTTCATAATAGTATATCTTAATATTTTTGGTTAGCTTAACAACTCAATGTGGCACAACACACACACACACACACACACACACAGGGACACACACACACACACAAGCCTGAAAACAAATTGTATCACTGTTGCCAAAGTAGCCAAAAAATAGGGACAAATCCGCAGGCCATTACTTATCACTGAATTATCTCGACCTACACCTCCATGTTTTTAGAAGCTGCTTCCCACTGTCTGCTGTTTCATGTCATTATTTTTAAGCACAGCCACCTCTCCAGTGAGCTTCCTTAAAGATGCCAGGCGGCTGAAAAAAGATCTGGGACACAACTGTGAGGCATCTGTGTATATACACATACACACTCATACACACTGTTAAGACGGTGATCAATAACACAGGGCCTTACTGGCAACTTCCAGTGAAGCATTACGACTAATGGCCTCTCCCAGGTAGTTGCGGGCCACACAGGTGTAAACACCCTCGTCTGGTTTGCTCCGACGTCCGTGCACGATGCGCAAGAAGAAGAGGGAGCCACTGGGCAGGAGCATGCGGTGAGAACGAGGGTCATCCTTGTCGGTCTCCACACGCTCACCATCTTTATACCACTCTATGGTGGGGATGGGTCGGCCCTCTGCCTTGCAATTGAGGGTGGCAGGCTCCCCCTTGGAGACAATCAAATCCGAGGGGTCCTCCACAATCCGTGGTGGGCTGTCTTCAAAACGCGGCCGAGACCCTGTGAAGCAGAGATGAAGGTGAGATATAATCTGTTTGGATGATCTTCTGTCATTCATGAAAACAGTTTCTTTGTAAGAGAACAGACAAAAGCAAAACCTTTTGAAAGGAGAGAAAATCATCCTTAGGAGATGCTGGATAAATTTGTGTGGTGAAGGGTAAAATCACCGGTAATCTCTCTGAAGTTCAAAGTAAGACGCTGCATTTTCCCACAACAACAACCTGTGCGTTTTAGATAAAATAAATCAATTTGACATCTATTTGCTCTTTCTATATTCTCAAAACAGCAGGACACAGTGTACATATACTGCAGAGAAAGCCACCAGCAAAGCCACCGGCAGCACCGAGGATTCAATCATCCATATGATATGGTAATAGCCAATCTCTGTGTCAGGCAGGATAGTTGTAGAGATGATAGCTGGCTGAACGCTGAGCACAAGACAAGGTCTTTGCATTTTAGGGAAGAAAGTTAAAGGAATGAGCCAGGCAGAGTGACATATGTAGATAACACCCATATCCCCTCTCTCTGGGGATCCATTGCTATCTTCGCTCAGTTGTGAGAGAGAGTCACACTGCTTCAGGACCCAAGGTAAGCTTTTAGACCACGACCAAATGTCTCTAACAATGTGTTTCAGTTAAAAATATGAATAATTCAAAAGGCTGCCGCTTTTAGTTTGGTTCTGAGGAACAGATGGTCTCCCGCTCACGTTCCCCCAACCAAACAAAAAAACAAAAAACAAAAGGAAAGAAAGAAAATGAAATGGTCACTGTGCCACTGATTATTGTGCTGCTCTTTCAGAGGTATTATTCTTAGCACATAATCTAGACTGCATGAAAATCCTCCATTATCATTGGACAAAAGCAGACAGGAGTAACCTAATGACACACATGCTGCTGTTGCATTGCATTAAAATCAGAGGCTTCAGGATAAAACCTCACTTTTTAGCCATAAGCAGATTTATGTTTTTTTTTCAGGGGCTGATTTCAAATGTGCAGCCCAGAAGTCACTGTTATGGCACAAACCTGAAGTAAACATCTAAAGAGCAGTCTGAGCGCTCACAGCTAACGTGCTAGGGTCACAAACCAGGGCAGCTAAAAACACTAATGCAGGATGTGGATGAATATTAAAAGAGCTACTAAAACGTGCTCTGGCACCTTTACTGAGTGCAATGGCACCCAGTAAAGGTGCTATGGTGATTGTGTGATGTGCATTCTTTTAGATTATACTTCATCACATCTCTATTGTGTGTCTGAATCTGCAGCAAGTGCATGCTGAAACAGAAAACTATTTTGATAAAAGAGAGGATCTGCAGCCCAGCGATGTCCTGGTGTTGAACCTTGTTTGCAAGCATGACAGGATTTCAAATCCCAGATCATGTAATACAGTTACATCACTCTGTGCTTACTTCCTCTTGAGTGATAACTGGATTTAAAAAGGAAAAAAAAAGTACTATGTATACATGTACTTGGAGAGAGACCGAGCTTCTTAATAGAGATCCCAGGAGCTCAGTGCTGCATTTTAACTGAGGTGGAAATATAAATCATAAAATAAAGGTCAAAGCAGTAAAGGCCAAGCTCTAACACTGAGGCACTGTTAATGAGTAACTCTTTTTTGAGCTAAAAAAAACCCCACTTAAACCAGCAACTCATACTGCAAGCATATTGTAATAGATTCCCTCCATCTTTCCAAATCCACGGGTTCAGATGCAGGTTCCATTGATGACTAGATAGTGCTTCAGTCAGTGGTGCATGTATCCAAAAATAAAGAAAGAAATAAAATTCCTCCATGTTCCTCACGCTTCTGTAATTTTGGGCCCATGGAGCTCAGCATCTCTCGTAGCCAAGCCAGTAGAGAGCATGTGCGGCTGAAACAACAGGAGGAGCCCGAGACTTTTTGTTGGTTTTTCAACACCAATAAATGGGATAAAAATACAAATTACATAAATAATTGCATAAATTTAAAATCCAGCTTTTCTAGATTTTTTTTATGTTATAAAACCAGAAGATCACACTCAGATCAGATAAAGAGTCATTTCAAAAGGTTTGTGGCACATACAATACTGTATTCCCAGTTTTACAACCTCTCCCTTTCCAGTGATGCTGTATGAGGAAAAAAAAAAAAACTTTTATGGAATCGTCAAATAAGTATGTGATTTTTCCGCTGTCCCAAAATGACAGCACAGCCTCAGGTTGGTGTTTCCTGGAGGATTGGTTTCATGTTATTCAGTGTTTCTGTGCTCCAACCAGGATAATCTACATGACTTCACTATGACATCATCACGCCGATAAGAACTGTGTAACATTATGGGCCAGAAAGCTAAACAATGAGCTGAAAATCCTCTGCAGAGTTGAGAGGAACTGTGCTTTTGGCTTTTGGTGATTCTCAGTGGGTGACCCTTTTACACGTCTACTGTTCACATAAATGAAATATCAGTGCAACTTTTAATGCTTGTTTTAATGCAGTGTGAGAGGACATCCTTTTGTGTTTAATATTTGCCATTTTTAGGGATTCTTGCATGGGAATAGATGCACATAGGACCTCTCTTGCAAAGGGTATTTTAATGTTGAATGGGTGCAACATGTATTTGTAATTTTGTGTTCAAGACTAATTTCCTTCAGGGCAATGAAGTCTTATCAAATATTAATATCTTAATTAAATAAAGCTTTAATAATAACAAAAACTGTCTCTTGTGCCATTCATTTCTATGAAGATTTAAAATTATTTCTACAAGGAAGTCAGATGAATGCAGACAAATGACATCATGTATACTTACGGTAATACCATCTAATCTCAGCAGGCACCTCATCATTTTGCTTACTGAATAAAGCCACCCATCTGCCATTAACAATGCTATTAACTGTTAACAAGGGGTCATATTAATGCCTTTACTGTGAGTATAAAACACTAGTTGAGGCTCTTTGTTCTGCAATGTTGATGTGTCCTTGTATTCAGTTGGTTTGAATAGCACATATATCACCATGACAAATATTTGTCTTCATTATTTTTTTATTGAGCTCATATTTAAATTCGATAAGGATACTTTCCAAACTCCCGAAAGCAAATTCAGTGCCTACATTTTGGGGAACTCAGCCCAGCTGCGTGTCTAAAAGTGCATTAAAGGCACAGCTTTCCGGTGAAATAGGCAGCTTTGGTATTATTAGTGAGCGTCAATGGGAAATTACTACAGCTAACAGAATCAGCGTGGCACCATGCTGATGTATTACAGACAAAATAGTCTCGTCAAAGTAAAAAAACAGCTTCAGGTGGCCAAAGTGACAAGCGGCAACCTGCTCCTGCGACAAGTGTGCAATCAGTGAAAAGTCTACGCCACTATGAGCATGACAGCAGCACATTTTCTTTGTAAGAAAGAATATTTTCACAGCAATGTTTGCCTCGTGACAAGAAGATTGCGGTGCGTTGGTTGAAAGCACCTTTCGGCAAAGAGAAACTCTGTCAACCTGTTTGTGTCACAGAAAAATAAATGTCACAGGCGTTAATGGGGACCTCGGTGAAGGCCCATTAGAGCCCCCAGTAGGTCCTCGGAGATCTCTGAGTGCATGTAGGAATTTAGAGTGTGACTTGATTTGTGTGAAAAATTTTAATGTAGAGCATCCTGTTGATGATCGAGTTAGGAGGTGCACTGGCTAAGCATATAGTAGAGTTTTAAAATGAGCGCAAAAAATGCACAGCTTTGATTTATGCGTGGCATCTTTTCAACTTGGTGCACACACATTTATGAAAGTAGCTGTTTTAAAGAACAGGCTCTCTAAAATCAACATTGTATCAGCAGATATCAGCTGCACAATTGCAGCGCTGAACTGTTTTTACCCACTTCACAGGTGTGAAATGTCCAATTTAATGTGCGTATTGATTCAAAAACCCTGAACTGTAAGTTAAAGTACAAAACAAAGCCTTTTTAGGCCCACTGTAGTCACTAAACACGTTTCATTTTTGTGCTGCAGTGTCAGAGGAGACGAATCACTGAGAAGCTTTGAAACGTTAATTTCTACAAGAGCTAGAGGCAATGTGCAGCCAAGTTATGCCATTAGAGTCAATGGCAGTCAACCCTGAACTGACGTCCAGTATGAAGGGAGTTTTTTTTTTTTTATACAAGAGTGCGCTGCCCTCCTGCAAGGTTATCAAACTCTGGAAGACTCTCAAGGCTATCTAGTATACACAAAAACGTACCAGAGCATAAGGTGCTTTTCAGAGAGAAATGTAATAAATTTAATTTGATAAATGTTGACTCTTCAACATGAATAAGACATTTTCTCTCTTAAATAAAACACTTCAATAAATTGCTATAATCTCTACAATAAATATTTTGCTGTTGCTAGTTATATGAACATCACTTCAACATCAAAATAATCAGCTGTTAAAACATGTCAAAGGTGCCTGCTGACGCTGCAATAGTTAAGAATAATGTGAAGTCATGTTTCTGTGATTCTGATGAATATTAGGGTCCAATATTCCCTCTCCTACAGATCTGTTTTTGGACCCAACTAATTCCTGAGAAAATGGTATCAATTATTAAATATTCCAATAATAATGATAATAATAATAATAATGCATTGCTTTACTTATTTACTCCCTGTAGAAAGTCATTTGTTTCACTAATTGTTACATTATTTTTTTGCATGATGAATGCACTGCCAATGCAAATCTTACTTATGCCCAAGTAAAGAGGGCATTCGAATGAGCTTTCTTAAATATCACCACAAACAAACAGCAAAGTCAGTGAAGATATGACCAAAAATCTGCCACTACTCAAGTAAAACCAGGTGTCAGTACATACATATGATTCTATAATTCGGGTCATCTTACCTGGTTATAAAAACCATCTGTACGTGTGGACGTAGTTTGAGAACTTGTCACTTTTGCACAATAAATTAAAGCTTATCTGCATGCCCCCACCCCTCTGCCATATTTTGATCCATGTGTCTCAAAAACTTGAGGTCCAGCAATCATTGTCAAAGAGCTCACATACTGTATAAAAGCACAATGTTTTCTGGGGGGGGGGGGGGGGGGTGGGGGGGGGGGGGGGGGGGGTGATGGAGAGATTATGTCTCTCCAGCATGGAGGTCTGGGCATCATGCTGAGACTGCTTCCCCAGTTACCCTGCAGAAAATGGATGGAATAACTGTAATTTGATTACTTAATTCAGGAGCAGTGTTGCCTAACATTACTGCATTAAACACCAATGTAATCTCATTACTGACGTATTACAAAGTAACACTGCTGAGCGGGTATGTTACAGTGGATTTTGAAGCTGTGTTTTCCTGAAAAAAGACGGCATGTTTACAGGACATGTACTCAGTGACCCGAAACCTTCAGTTAAACTTTACAAAAACTGAGCTGTGCTGATTATAGCAATTTCACTTTGGCAAATTGCTCTCTTCAAATGATTCTTTTTTTTAGATTTCTAATCTAAATTTACTTATATATAACAAGATAGATAGATAGATTTCCTGTTCCATCACATCCCAAAGATGCTCTGGTATTAAGGGGCCCAAAGTGTGCCAAGAAAATATCCTCCACACCAATACAGCACTAGATTGGGAGGATCCATGCTTTCATGTTGTTCTGACCCCGCCTGAATGTTGCAGCAGAAATCGAGACTCATCGGAGCAGGAAATATTTTTCCAACCTTCTCCTGTCTAATTTTGGTGAGCCCGTAGGAATTGTAGCCTCAGTTTCTTGTTCTTAACTGATGGGAGTGGCACCCAGTGTGGCTTTGGTTGTAACAAGAGTTTATTTGAGTGACTGTTCCCTTCCTATCAGCTCGAAGCAGTCGTGCTATTCTCCTCTGACCTCTGGCATCAACAAGCCATTTGTGCTCAGCTCACTGGCTATTTTGCCTTTTTCAGACCATTCTCTGTAAACCCTAGAAATGGTTGTGAGGGGAAATCCCAGTAGATCAGCATTTTCTGAAACACAAAGACCAGCCCATCTGGCACCAACAGCCATGCCACCTTCAGAGTCATATTGTTCCCCATTCTGATGTTCAGCTTGAATTTCAGCGGGTTGTCTTGACCGTGCCTACATGTGACTGGCTGATTAGACAGTTGCTTTAATGAGAAGTTGAACAGGCGTACCTAATAAACAGGTCAGTGAGTGTATTAATGGTTATTGTCTATGTCTGTATCCACAATATAAAACATAAATACATGCAGGATTATTTTATTTTTTTTGGCTTGTTTTTTGTGTTTTTGTGTTTCATTGGTATTAAAAAAAAATCTAAGCAGATTTCGAGCTGATACAGACTTAACTCGTTACGAACTGATTATCCGTGATGAATCATCCGTGGTGATTAGATGGCGTAATTGCAATAAGTGCATCTGATGTGTGGGAATTTTCCTTTTTACACTCAAAGAAGATGAAAAAGAGAAATCCAGGGAAAGCGTGCAACCGCAGTTTAATGGAAACTCATTAATGCCACAGGCAGTTCTGATAGACAAGTTATTGCATTGGTCCTAATTCTCTCTTTCTGACACACGCCTACATGTTTGCTCATGGCATCTCCTACATTTCTGCCTCATCTAACACGCAGAGTAAGCAGAGTAGGGGCTGAGATCAAGAAGACATTTTACAAACTGGTTATTCGGGCTATATAGCTGCCGTTTCTTGGCTCCCAGCTGTGGCATTACATAAGGCTGGGGTCTGCTTTCATTAATTAGTATTTACAAATATTAACCCTGCATCTTCCCCAGGGACAGAAGTGTACTGCAGTCACGCTAATGTGTGAAAACAACAGAGACACAGAGGGGACGTCCTGTTTGGCTTCAGATCTCAGAGCCTTTTATCAACAGCCAGGCTCGAAGTGAGAAAACACGCACGCACACGCACGCACGCATGCACAAGCACCTGGAGCTGTCTCACCTAACAGCTTTATATCTGGTGAAAAAAAACAAACAAAAAAAAAACCAACAACCTGCAGAAAGCTCAGAGATGAACTTTACATGCAAGTTAAAGTGAGACAGAAGGCTGGCAGCTTGTCTGTAGGGCTGGTGGCTGTCTGCCGAGATTCACTCACATTCTTTTTCTTTTCTTTTTTTTAATTTCAGTTCATTTACATACTTAAAAAGGCCAGAAACATTCAAGGAGTCCTTGTGACATTGCCAAGTAATCTCTGCGGGAGGGCGATAACATGTCACAGCAGACTGAATTTCAAAGCAGAGGAGTCAGGTTTGATTTTCTCCTGGCATCACTCAGACAACTGAAGCCTTTGTTTAGCAACTGTCCTCCTCTTCCATCATCTAAACTCTAAATGATGTCACCAGCCACTGTACCAGAAGTGGGACATCATCAGCATCCGGCAACATGACTCAAGGCTGTGGCACATTAGGCGACTACCTCCCTTCTGCAGTGGTTTCATCATCTGTGTTCCTTTTATCAAGAAGTACTGTAGGAAGCTTTAGTCGGCCCTGAGCCACATTTGTCACTAAGTAATGACCGCAGGGACAGAGCGGACACAAATCGCCAGCTAAGGATTGTTTAGCATCGATTAGTTCCACAGCAAGCACCACAACAGCTGAGTCTGAATACAGCTCGAGATAACAGAAATTTCAATGAGATGTATTGAAGTCTATTAATTGAGGTTCGGTTTGTGTGTCTGTGCGAGAGCTGAGCTGCTGTGTTGAATTACATGCAATTTGTGAGGGAGTCCATTGTTGTTCACAGTCACACAGAGGCTTGTGAAAAGCAGCCAGACTGTATTTACCAGCGGTGTATTTGTCTCAGCACAGTTCAAGCAGAAGTCACGAAGCCTGTTTGAATCCTCTTGAAGAGCACTTTTATGAAAATACATATGGGAACGCGCTGTATCGTAGAGGTGGGAACAAGAGGAAATACCCACTCCAGATCAATAGATGTGGGCAGATGGTGTGGGTGTTGAAAAGTACCTTTAATGTTGAGAGGTGGTTCCAGTTTATGATAACGAAGCAATGCGGGTGGAAAGCGAAGTTACTGGGGCCAAAGAGCTCGGGATTTTAAGCGAAATTCTAGTTTACGACTGAAGAAAATGTAAAAGAGAGCTAGGCTTATAAACTCGCTGCTACATAATTGTGTATTTTAGCCAGTGGCAAGTAATGCACAGAAATGTCAAAAATATGTTTGAGTTAATGTAAAAAAATGCAAAAACACCACACGGGACTCAGAATTCATCCTTCAATGAAAATTTGTGGCAACCTCAAGAAGAAGCAAGTTCGGGCTCTGCAGGCTTTTAGTGCATCTTTAAGCTCATTGTTTTGCTTTTATGGCCCAAAACTTTAATGTTTACCAGCGATGTCAGTAACACCCCAGAGCACTATAACTTGTCAGCACAAATAAGTGAACAGATAATGTTTGCAACAAGCATACAAAGCGCAGTTAAGCAGTAAAAGACAAATCTTTTGGCCACAGAGCTGGTCAAAACTCAAAGACAATGAAGCCCATTAAATGAATGCAAATTTAAAGTTGATATGTATGGTTACCTATAAATAAAATTTGGTTGAACCAGCATAGTATTGATAAGGCACACTGCGCTACACTGTTTTCAAGTTGCACTACTGCTTGTGGAGCAGTTGGTAAGTATTTGCAGACGAGTTGGTGTTTCCAATGCAAACTAACAACTGTGGCAATCTGCTTGTGACCAAAGCGATCAAAAGGAGGTTTTCAGGGCAGAACTCTCTGATTTCACTCAGCAACACCCAGTAACATCCAGTAACCACTTTCCAACCAGCCAGGGAATACACATTTTTTTCCTAGTGACCAGAGATTGCAGAGGAGTTGCCAACCGATCTCTAGATCTGTGTGACTGGGTCCTTAAAGCTCAATAACCATTTTTGTCAATGAAGCAACAAAAACTTCCCTACAAAGTTTTATCTCTGCAGGTAATATTGGGGATATGTGTAGACCTCTGAGCAACACCTTCAACTCTAAAGCACGGGTTTTAATTGTTCCCATCATCAAATTTTTAGCAAATCTGTAAATGTTTTCTATAACAACTAATGATTGTTTCCTGGATTAACCATCTTTGAGTCCAGAATCAAATTTAACAACTCCTTAAAAACATCCATGCCACAAGCTCTTAGCTCTTAACCATGCAACAAAATGCTCTATAGCACTACTACAAGCTCCATACAAGGTATCTTTAAAGCCAGTTTCAATGATTTCATATCTGTCAGTGTATTTTTTAAAAATCTTTTTCAAACTCTAAAATATCCATTATTCATGGGGCGTTGGAGTAAAATGTAAATACATTTTGTAATCACGAGAGGAAAGATTTCTTTCCTTTCATGTCCACTGAGTCACAATTTAATTTCCTCAACATTTAAAAATTGAGCCCCATTTACAATGAAAAAACAACAACAAAAAAAAAAAACATCTGCACTTTCATGAATTGTTTTTCTGAGCCCAGCTTTTATTTAAGCTTTGGATTAAGGCTTGGAAATTTAAGCTGTTATTAGAGCATATAATCCTTTTGTCAAAGGTAATCAAAAATGATCTTTTAAAAGCATTTTTTTTTTTAGTAATATGTGTGCGTCTCTATAAGCGTGCCTGGAGGGTGGCGGCTTGTCAGGCACCATCCCTCAGAATTTCTCTGCTCACAGCTGGACTAAAAGTGAGAGTTTAATGGTTTCACTTTTGCTTGAGTGGAGCCTCGTTTGACCTCTGCTGCTTTCTAATGGCTGCGCTGTGTGGCCACTTCAGGGATCAAGGGGACACTGAGAACATGAGCATCTTGCTGGCATTCATCGGTGGTATTTCCAAAAATAAATAAATAAATAATGCACATCTGACATTTCACGTTTAATATCCATTTGTTGTTGGGAGGATGCGCTCAGTTCCCACAGCTGTCAGGGTGTTTGAAATGAAGCTAAACACAACATCTACATCCATCTGGAGGGACAGAAAACTCGATAAGACAAAGCCAAACACAACTACGAGGCAGTCACGCCATATGGGTTGTTAGTGCATGTGTGCATGTGTGCATGTGTGTGTGTGTGTGTGTGTGTGTGTGAGAGAGAGAGAGAGAGAGAGAGAGAGAGAGAGAGAGAGAAAAAAAAAGAAAAAAAAAAATTATTTTAAATATATA
>VUQJ01001566.1:48711-61378 GCA_015108635.1 Andinoacara biseriatus
ATTTGGCAGCTCTCAGCAGCTCCCACAGAATGGCAATAAAGTGTCTCAGTCCTGCAGATGTCAAAGTCTAAACACTTGTAGAGTGCTTGTGTTAGTTCCTACAGGAAAGTCATATGAAAGTGAGGACTGCACCAAAAAAAAAAAAAAAGAAAAAAAGTTGAGCTTTATTCCTGTTAGTCAACATGTCAATTATACAAGTTCTTAAGCAACTTCATAAGCAAAATTCAGTCATGTTTGGCTATAATCTCCTTTTTAAACAGTTCTGACAGCCAAATCAACACATGCACATCAAAGTGTGGTCATTGCTTCGTCACTGCAGGAAAAACATCAGCCCAATATTCCCTGGTTATTCTGAAAAGTTAAACAGTATGCAAGTATGGGACTATATTAGCGATATCATGGTAACGGAAATATAGTACTCGGTACTAGTACCAGTAGTAGTAGGAGGAGGTTTTTGCCAGTTGGTAGGGAAATACACATTTTTCCCTAGCGACAGGTGGTTTCCAGGGGGTCACTGACCAGGCCTGTGTGACTGGGGCCTTCGCCATGATTGTCGCACATCCGAAATGCCATCCAAAAGTTAATGTCATGTGATCAGTGGTCTGCAAAACCCGACTACACCAGGAATAGATCATTCCTGCCTCCAAGTGTGCTTCTTCCATCACTCGGCCAGCCTCTTTTACAAATACACTGTGTTCCAAAGATGAAATTCTCAGCTAAGGCATTTATTACTCCTTATCTCACTCATAATGTCTTCTAGTATTTAAAAATACCATATTGCCATGTTACCATAGTTAAACTTTTTTTTTCATTAAAGGGGATCTTTAAATTGTGTACCTTTTTATGTTGCTTGGAAACCGTGCTTTGGTTTTCTCCCCTTTTGCAGGTTTTTTTTACTGAAAACATTACATTTGAATGCTTTCGCAATCATTCTTCCTCGTCAGCTCCTCAGAAAACATCCTGATGCCGTGCATCTTCCGAGCCGCTTCACGGAACGGAATTGATCTTGTTCTGGCTCAAACTGGTAAATTGGCACCAGTTTCATGCACGGCTACATTTGTTAGGCTGACACATACCTTGGTGTGGGTGTTGGATGAGGAAGCCTAATTGACCAGAGTCCACTCTGTATAGCACAAACTCGCAGAAAGACCCCTGCAGAGGGTAGAGGCACTGATTGGAGGCAGAAGGAGCCAAAGCTACCTAAAGGATTTTCTCATGTAAAACTAGGTCAAATTAATTGGCTCACGCTTGCCACACAATAAAGAGGACAGTGGTGAACGGTGTTTTATGTTCCTGCACACAACAGCTGCTGCATGTTAGACTTCATACTGACATGGATGTATCAAAACGTCCAAGTTCCCTGTGTCGACAGTTGCAGTAGTGGAGGTTGACAGGTGTTGATTGGAGCTTTGCGTGCTGGATCACTGAGCTAATGTGACTTTGAGGCAGGTCATCAAAGCAGTCTGAATTTGCTTTGAGTTAACTCTGATGGATGTGGAAATGTGAAAACACTGATGCAGTACAGATTTTTGCACTCGGTAACAGTCTCATCCTGGTGCAAAAATAGTTGTTTATATAATGCTCGCAGTGGTTTGTTACAGTTTGCTAGTTGTGTTTGCTTTGCTGTAATGAAACTAATGTCATATTTTGGCCATGCACATTTTAGCTGATGCACATGAAATAAGTAGCCCACATTTCCCCCACATCAGAAAGAAAAATATGGCACACAACGTTAACCATTATGCTCACAAGCTAATCAGCATTTTGCTTGCTGAATGACTTGCTTTGATGTTTGGTACACTGACTGCATTAGTGATTTGCTATCCACAGCACACTTTTACAGTCCAGTAACACTCAGCATTGTGCTGCTAAAAAAAGGAATGTTTTCAAACCTTTAGGGCAGTAACTTAAACTCTGAAGAGTGAGAAAATACCTGCATTCAGGAGTTCACTATTCAATTTTTTAACAGATATTTCTTAGTGTTTTGTTTTTTTTGTTCAAATGAAAGGAATAAAGATCCATAAGAGCACATCAGACGAGTGTGATGAATGGAAATTCTGCTCTGCTGAAACATCGGTGTACACATTATTTGAACGTGAAAAGACTTTCACTTCAAACCATACTCAAACTCATATCCAGATGACAATATATTACTAGAGCTTGACGGATATAGGATTTTTAAGACCGATACCAACACCAATAAGTGGTGATTGAAAAATCTGATATTCCAATATATTGGCCAATATTTTTTTTTCTTTCGGACACACAAAACATGAATAGATTTTTCTAATATTTGTTAAGTGTAGTTATTTATTTACTCATTTATCCTATGGCTGACTTTGCTTAGATCAGCTTTTTGTTGTTTGTGGCATTCAGAACTTTACTAACAGGGATGTTGCATAGTGGACAGCCTTTCAACATTAACATTCATAACGCGGCTGAAAGATTTTCCTCCTTTTTTTTCCACTTTTAAATTTTCATTTTTTGGCTGTTACAAGTGCTTATGGCAATAAATAGGAAAATAGCTAATGTCAGCCTGCCAGTAAATTTGTCAGGCTCTGCGAAGTACATTTTCTGCAAGTTAAGCGTAGTAATAGTTTATATAATGATTGGGAAGAGCTATTTCTTTTTTACATTTTAAATTGTATGCTCTAAAATGAATGGTAACCCATTCATATGTGATTATTTTTCTCCCTTTATTTAAAAGTAGCTCTGGGAAAATGTTTAATTAAGAATGTAAAAAAATATAATGTTAACACATAAATTATAAAACACACCGATCCCCTTTGGGGTTGTGTCAGTAAGGGCATCCAGTGTAAAACACTGCCAAATCAAATGTTTGGAGCCCCTGAAAGCAGTTCTTTTAATTATTATTTTTTTAATTGATATATACTCACCATCTTTTTACCGTGGTTCTTGCGTTGGTGGTAGAGAGGTTTATGGTGTTCGAGCCTGGCATGACAGTACGGTTTTCGGGTCCATGTCAGACTTTATGTCACCATCTATGCTACAGAGGTAGCTTCTGACTTAGGAACATGTGCCTTAAATTGTCTTCACTGATTCTTCTTCTATTCGAGCTTCCCAGTTCTGTGTCACCTTCATTGACCTTCACTTATGTGCTTGCATCCATCTGCTGCTCTGCAAGACTGCAAACCATCATCCAAATGCTGTATTTTAGACTAATGACGTGTCCACAGGTGACCGGTCTGGCTCGTCCACCGGGGGAGATGAGACTTCTAGGACTCATTTCAGTCTCCCCACTTTGCCAATTATATCGTCACTTTGCTCTTCGGTCTCACCTCAGGCCCGTCACAGCTTCTGAATCGCAGTTCTGCAGAGGAAAAAGCATCCAAATGAGGTGTGTTGCGTTTGTACTAGCCGTCAGTATCCCTGCTGATCGTAGGCCATACATGATGTATCTTGGAGGAGTGTGTCATTTACACCCCAGGCGTAGGAGAGGGTTGTGATGATTCAGACCAGGTGCACTCTGGGTAAATAGCACGCACTAATGAGGCACATTTTCTCTTTAAATCAGACCTTTGCTCTATGAATAAGTGTGTGAACACATACACAGTACAAAGCTATTATGCACTGTGAGCTGTGACATTTGATTCGCCAAAGGGCTGTTTATGTTGAGACAAAGAAAGCCATTAATGCTGCTGTTTATAGCTCGAAAGCTGCTCTTAAGGAATTAATTTCCAAGCAGTTTCTGCAGTTCAACACAAATATTTACCACTGAAAAGATTTTAAAATTTTTACTGCATGTGCAATTTTTTTTTTTTTTACCATTTGACCATTAAAAAAAGTTGCACATTTTTTTGTTTTGTTTTTTAAAATTGTAGTAGAGGTAGGAAATGGGCTGTGTGGTGGAAGAAGATGAGTTTTGCATTAAGATGCTAGAAGATTATTTGTCATTTTTGTCTGTTAAAGTCAAGCAAAATTAAATTGGATTTTGTTCTGTGGTGTTTTACAGTTGAATGGTGGATGATAGTCCTGTAAAACTGCTTATTTTTTATGTGCATAGGTCAGAAGTGGTCTATTTAAAAGCAGGAGTGCTTTTGCCTGACGTAGGTGAATTCAGTGAATTGAGAGGCTTCCTTTGCTCCTTTCTCTTGTTGCTCCATTGTCTCGGCAAATGGAGGGTAAGGTTGTTGTGGCCAGATTAATGCTGTCATCTGGTTTGAGGTGTAACCTGGCATTACACACTACCGGCGTGGGTGGCTACGTGAGGCTAAATAAGGTCCTGGAGGTCAATCCTGCCATGGCAAGGCACCTCACAGGCTGCCGTTATTCCTCCTTTCAAATTAAACCTGCATTACTGTGTTTCCCTGTAATGTTACGCTTGCTAATGCACTTCACTCTTCAAGGAAAGCTTGCCTCTGAAAACCGTGATGTTTCGTGTCTGGGCATCATCTGACCTTTTGAAACGTCACCAGGTTAAACATTTTTAGTTCATTGTGAAAACAGACAGCACTGCAACACAAATGTGTGCAACCCTGAGTGAGCAGAAATGTTATACATTGCTCAAAAAAATTAATAGAATACTTTTTAACCGGGGTGTAACACCCAGTTTCTCTAGGAGAGCTGGACAGGGCCGTAGAAGGTTGTTAACCCATCAGCAGGACTGGTATCTGCTCCTTTGTGCAAGGAGAAACAGAATGAGCACTGCCAGAGTCCTACACAATGACCTCCAGCAAGTCACTGGTGTAAAATAACTCAAACAATCAGAAACAGACTGATCATGAGGATGGCCTGGGGGCCCGACGTCCTGTAGTGGGCCCTGTGCTTACTGAACTCAATGTGGCATCCTTTTGTTCCATTTGCATTACCCAGTCCTTATCAATATAGATATCCAGCATCATTTTTTGGCCCATTGAGATCACATGTGTTTTAAAGTGTTCCATTAATTTTCTTGAGCAGTATGTATAGAGGAGATGTGGCACTTAAAGAGTCCTGAATAGAAGTCTATAGAAATCTATGTCTGTGATTAGACTTTGGGCAGCAAGTCCTGACTGTTGCAAGTTCATATTTTTGAAAACAATTCATCAAATATATATTTTGGGCGCAGAATGTTTCACTCAGTCTCATACAGAATTGCAACCTGGACCATGAGTTGGTTTGTACACTGAACCATCTGGGTAGTCTGTGAACTTCTGAGATTGAAAATCTGTTCCCCACTAATAGAACGCAAAGCAAAAACAAATCAAGCGTTCCCTAAATCACTGCCCGATGACGTGCCTGCATGTACCAATGACAGCTGTTCCCTGCACTGCACAGCATGAGGTTTACTGAATGCATTAGATCATAGTTATATACTACAGATAACAGTCAAATGTCTGACACAGCAGAAGGCAAGAAGATTGTCCAGAAAGTGATGCTAACCAAGAACAAATCCTATGCAGAAAGTTCTGTAGAATTGTGTCTGCACCCCACGGAGAGACATCTTGGCCATAATCGTGCAGTCCTGGATGCCGTAAGGAGGAGCAACTTCTTGTTCATATTAGACACTGATTAGTTTGTTGTACTTGGAACAAAGACAAAGTTTTCAACAAAATTTTGGTTACAGAATCTTATTTTATTTCAAATATCAGGGGCTGAGCAACTGAATTGAATTTTGAATTAAAAAAGATAAAGTGATTATTGTGGCTTCGCACTGAGACTCCTGCTATTGCTTGTGCTTTCAATCGGCACGTAATGCTTTGCAGCAGTGGCTTTTGCCTCATTTCTAAAGCTCAAATGCTCACCAAGCGTTGGATTGTTAACCCTCTAATAAGGAACATGAGCTGGGATTAATCTGTTGTGAGACAGGTTAGTTTTACCCTGCTGTTGTTGCATTTAGCAATCCTGCTTAGTACTGCAGGAAGCACGGTTGGAGTGTGATTTATTTATTTATTTTTGTAAACGTGCAGCCCTGTATAACTACAAGGACAAAAAGGAAAATAAACCCTACACAAAATAAACAAATAACTTGAAAAATACTGGCATGTAAATACCTCGTATAACCAATATTTGTCACACAAAACCTTTTAAGCTTAAGGTCATGGTTCTTTACCTGCTCTGTGTACGTTAGCGTAAATCCTCCTAAAACAGGCTTTGTTGTTTCCATAAAGCTCCTCTCCTTGCTTTTTAGCCCTTAAGCGTTTATTGCAGCTGTAACATCAATTTAGTTTGTGGATCAAATTTTCACTGTGTTTGGTCCTTCCGGGGGTGGTGAGGCAATTGCCATTAGAATTAATACCTCAGGGTGGTGACGCTCAAAATAGAAACAACCTACCAAGCGGAATATAAAGCCAAACAGTAGATTATAATCTCAGTGATCTGTCAAACCCTGGAATAATTGGCTTTTTGCGATGACTGAGAATTGAAGTCAGAGGCAGCATAAAGACTTTACTTGAAGTAACACTGCTGCCTGGCGTCATTAGTGTGAGCAGGAAGGTTTGATAAGAGGAATTTCTTGTTAGCACCATCAGGAGGACCTGTACTGCTGCCCAGAAAGGATCCTTATTGCAGCATGACATAATCTTTATTCTCCACCAGCAGAAAACCACTGTTTGTTAATTTCACAGTTAGTGAGGGGCAGACCTGCAGTACACTTTAATTTCCGTCGTTGACATTTAGCTCAAATGAAAAAGGATTTGCATTCAGCATCAAACTGCTGCAATTAATAGAAGTTCAGTGAAATGAAACATGACTTTGCTTGGACTTCCCTCCCAGTTAAGGCTGTTGTTAGCGAGTCTAGGTCAAGATTTAATGGAATAGATTCTCCTTGGTAGGGAAAGTGTTTTAATTGAACCCTTTTCTTTTTTAAAATGTCACAGCAGCCATATCAGTATTAATTTCTGAGTCAATTATCTGCTGTTGTTCAGTGGCTAGCACTTGGATTATTCTGTAGGACTGTCTGGGGACACATAGTCTTTCAGCTCCTCTGCAAATGATTTGTGCCACAGCTCTGCTTCTTGATAAAGAATGCAGAATAAGAAACGTTTGATGATGACACACATTTGGATTCACCAGGATGCTAAAAGAAGGATTCTCGGTAGCTAATCACTGCAATCAATCATCATTAAGAAACTTTTACTCATATATAAATATTTCAAAAATTTAAAAAAAGTTATATCTGTTTAAGATAAAAATTCATACTTAAAAGAATGTTTTAGGTTTGCATAAGAAATGCAAACCTCCTTTACCTGCATTTGTGCACCCAAGTAATAGGACACCTTTTTCTGATGTAAGATAAGCTTGCATGTTAGAAAATTAACAGCCCAGAAATCTTGGGCCAACTTAAATTATGTAATTCAGGTTTATTTATATAGTGTCACATCACAACCAAAAAGGGCTTCAAGGTGCTTTATACTGTAAGATAAACATACTACACAACACTATGAGCGCTATGAACAAGCACTTTGCGATGATGGGAAGGAAAAACACCCTTTTAACACGAAGAAACATCTTGCAGAACCAGGCAACTCACACAGGAAGTCCAAAAATGTTTGATTTCCTTGTAAATTAGTTTATGATTGAAGACGTGTCTTATAAATTTAAATGAAGCTTTTCATTATTAATGAATATGTGCGTGCCATTTTTGTGTGTTTGCATTGTATCCCTTGTGGATATTTTTAACTCATGATGTAAAGGTACATAAAGTTCAGTGTATCTCACTCAGTTTTGGAGTTAAAAAAAATGCGTAAAATCAGCTTTTTGCCTTTTACTGTTAGAATCAGAAGGGTCTTATTGTCCTCAAATATTTCTCTGACTGGTTATATATACAAGAAAAATAATATGTAATAGAAAATGTGGATTATTTTCATTAACTATATTAAACATTACAGCCAGCAGTACCAGTCCCTTTCTATCATTTTCTCAGGACTAAGGGCCCTTTATAAAATAGTCACTGGATAGACTGATCAGTGGTAAATGGACGGTGGTGCATAAAATGGTGCATTCTGGTTACATCCAAGTAAACAACCTATGTGAACACCAAGTGAGGAAGATACGTGTCAGTCTCAAACCATCGGCTATCATTTTAGGGTGATTTCTCTTTTTATTAGCTTTTAAACTTTCTCTGCACAGCACGGGAGGTCTTCCAGATGTCTGCCGGTTACACCAGCAGTGCCGAAGCACCGGCCGTTGTCCCTAGAGGTCAGGGACTAACCCTAACCATAACCCCCCCTACACGGTGGCTCCTGTGTTCCCAGGCTGTTCTGTTTGGATCATAGCCTCATACCAAACTGAACAGCCTTTGCTCAAAACTTCAAGACTGCACCTCAGCTTTACCCCTGATTTATTCCAGTTTGTGTCTCTTTGAAGATTTAAGATCATATTCAGTGGCATTTGCCCTGTAGTGGGTACTGAAGTTAAATCAGCTGCTTTGAGACTTATTTAATACTAATACATTTTCATTCATTACCTAATGGCAATTCTTCAATAAAAAAGGGATTAAAATAATAAAACTATGAACATGTTCTAATTCCTGTAGGGTTAGATTGATGGGGAGTTTTAAATTGCAACATTGCAAACCTCTAACAAACACTCTGGGATATTTCGGTTCAATATCAGCTTTGTATCCATTCTGAAATAATCATACAAGTATTGAAAGTGGCATAACATCAGCCAGGCCTGAAATTACACTAGCCTACAAACATGACCTGCTTTATTTAGCACTCTCCTGTGACTCTGTCAGTAAAGTGGCAGCAAGCAGTCATGCATTAAATTACATATATTAGAATCTATAGAGTCTAACCTGTATAGATTTTTTTTTTTCAGGAGGGGAATTTGCTCATTTCTATTTCAAGCCCAGAGGTTGGTTGGTCTTCTAAATTGATCTGCCGAACACAGCTGCTTCTAAGAAACCTGCTGCAACCTGATAAGCTCAGTAACCATGGCACCTTTACCGGCATAGCTTAGACATCAAATATGCTTCATTTCAGATGGGAAGCTGAAGTCATGAACTTCCTCAGGTATCAAGTCTGCCTCCAGAAAGGTAGAAATTATTCTGACACCTGTGAGACACAGGAGAGAATTTTCAGCCCCAAGAACTGCCCGTCAGTGTGTTCAACAGCTGCAGCTGCAATCAGCACGGAGCACGAGGGGTCCTCTTCGTGCTCTTTTTGACTGCTTTCCATCTCCATTAAGAGAAACAGAAGTTAAATAGAACCTATCCTCTATTATTAAAAGTGTTGTCTTCATGTTTTGAAGCCTTTGATGATTAAAAAAAGAAAGATATCTTTGAAAGAGCATGTTGTTGTATTAAAAAGCTTTCTGAGAGTGACTAGTGACATTTGCAAACCAACCGGATCCATTCACAGTAAAATGGCCCAGAAGGTAAACTGAGTAATTTCAAATGAGTACACTGGGAGTCTTCAGCGGTCCAGAAGAAAATCTCCATCAAATAAAGTGAAACGATAGTAGTGGGAAGAGCCTGACCTTAATAACTTTAAAGGTACCTGCACATAGTGTGTGTAGGCTGTAAATCGGTAGGTGGTAAGTGACGGCATTATTTCATAGACATTTCAGACAGTGTTTAATTATTCATTGCTGAACACACACACACAAGCAAAACTAGGCTCACTGAATCCAAAATCCCTTATAGAGATATTATCGCAGGTTCAGTAGAGGAAAATGTTTGAGTTATTTCCCTGAGCATGACAGAAAAAGCCTCTGCAAGTGGTATAAAGACATGTACTACAATCTTCACCTTGAACAGTTTGATGTGTGTTTACCACAACTTCCTTGCACCAAACAGAGCACGGCTTCTTCCGTTTATTGACCGCCTCTGCCGCAATGCTGAAATAATTAATCAGTTCAATTGTATTAAAGAGAAAATTGTTTCTAACTGTGCATGCCTCGTGTACTGAGATCTGGGATTGACTCCACTCCAGGCCATGTGCTGCCGCTGCTCTCTCTATGACTATATCGTGGATGCTCATCAGTCACTTTCTAATAAAGCCAGTAATAAAAAAAAAAATCTAATCTGCAGCTGTTCAATAATCATTGAACTGTTAAAGCCATTTTATCAGGCAGAAATGTCTCACTGCTTACTGTATGTGAGCACTAACTGAATGTCTTTTGGTTTTGGGCTGTTTGGACGTTATTCTGAAATAATAACAGAACACTTGCTAGATTAATACATAGTGAAATCCTTAGTTGTAGCCCTAAAAATGTACTAATTAATCCGCCTAAAATAAACAGTTATTGTCATTTGTTACAGTTTGGGCCATGCTGGCAGCTAAGAGAGGATGCACTTTGGCACAGTGGTGCTTTGAGTTAAATGTCAGCAGCATGCTAGTGCGTGTAACTATGTCTCAATTTAGATGCTTCCATAGCAGCACACTTCCACTGCACACTGCACAGTGTGCACTGATTACTTCCAGAAAGTTGCGTACTTTCTGGAAATTATGATGAAGCCAAAAACTGCAGTTGCTCTTCTGCCCACTGGAGACTAGCTCCAAGGAGAGTTCATGCCTATAGGTTCACACGCAGCTGTGACTACCTGTTCCTCATTTATGATTATGTTTTATCTCGCACACTACCTTTGGCACATATGTAATAAACCAATAGTTGCAATTTGCTTGCATTAATTGTACATATTTTTACTATGATAAACCCAAAACCTGCTGTTTTGTAAATATAGGTGAAATAGTTTTTGTTGTACTTACAGTTTATTGAAAATAAGCCTTCAGACTAAAGAAGATGAAAGATTTTTTTTTTTTCCCACTTCTGTTTTTAGCTCTTTGGCTTTGTATCAGAGAGTCGTCACCTTAAAAAGCACACCCTGTTTTTGTATCACTTAAAGATGACTGAAAACAAAGCCGGGATTAACGGCTTCTTTTAAGTGCTTGTGAGAATAATTGTGAGCTGCTACAAATAATTTCATCACAGAGATGCATTTCTATTCTGTATTCAGGCAAAAAACAAAAAAGCAATTTATGAGCTCTAAAATACCACTGCTCCATTTTCATACAGCAGTGAGTCATATGCTATTTGTGATAAATCAATGGTCTCAGCTGAAACATTTCCTGGTTTTGTGGCATTTATGGCTTTATTTCATTATTCATCTGTTCCTTCCCGCACTGAAAGTGACTAATTACCCAAAAGACGAACCAAGAACGGACGGAGGTCCTGCTGGAGTTTTCTGTTAAATCTTCTAGTGGGGAGGACCACCTTGCATTTTGATCTTCTAATCAGCGCCCTTGTACGTCTTCACTGCCTCCAAATGAGAACATTAGTGTAGTGCTGCAGTCACAGAAGTAGAGCTTCAGCATTAAAGGACATCCGACTGTCAGAGTGGTTTTATTTTGGAAGACTTGAAGCTCAAATAGAAAGTTGTGAAATTAAATTTTTGCAGTTAAATTTTACTTATTGTATTCACTTATTTTCATACAAACTGTGACAACATCTTTGTTCCATATCAATCTGGGAACCCATCGGAGGATAGTATGGGGCCAGTATCATCCATCCATCCATCCATCCATCCATCCATCCATCCATCCATCCATCCATCCATCCATTCCACTTAACCAGTTACAGGTTGTGGTGGAAATCTGAAACAAATTAAACACTATGAGGGTCCAAAGTATTTTTTTTATATTTAATCAGCCTTTGCACATACAGATAGAATAAGGTCTATGAGTGTCTGATGATGAAGAAAGGGAAACTCTTAACCTTTAAAGCATGCTTATCACATACACCGAATGTGTGCAGCTGATCAGTGGCAAAACAAGGTGTACTCAAGCATACCACTGAAGCTGTAAATCACAATCTATTCCTTCTCCCTAAAAACTCACACAAAGCCCCTTTTTCACAGGTTCAGCTGCAAATTCCTGTGTACTGTTAAAGACGGTTCATGCACATGTCAGATAATGGTTACAGAAGAATGAAGAAGACTGCTCCATATAAGCAAATTATACATATGTGTAGACCATCGTACAACAGTGATTCATGTGTTTGGTGAAAAAAATCAGTTTGGTAGCCTATTAATCATATCACAGGTCTTCATCTGCACTGATTTAACGAATGTATGTTTTAAATTTATGCAACACAGTGTGTGTGTGAAATGCTTAGACATAGGGTGAAGTCTGACTTCTCGCAACCATTTAAACCAAGAGACGCTGCATTCAGGAGCACGTGTCAGTATGTAGCAACATGCTGTTGTTTAAATTTACCTTGGTTTTTATCCTTTCATAATCCTTAAAAAAAGGAATTGGAAGAAAACAGGAAAACGTTGAATAATGTGTACTTTCTATAGACATATATAAATATCTTATGCACTATACATGAACACCATGCAGACTTTCCTGATGGGTTTATGGTCTCAGTCTGTAGTTTGAAGTCATATGAAATATAATATGTTCATTTTGTAAATTTTGGACCCCACTGCAATCAAAATCAAATAGCTATGGATAATAACTTTAATTTTTTGCGAATTATGTGCATTTCTACTATGCCACAAGTTTCACACTGTAAAAATGCTTTTGGACAGACTTCCAGAAATACAGACCAGTTTTCTGCTCATGTTTTGTCTTATTTATGTACCAAATTTTGTGTCATTAAAGGTGCAATTTTTCAGTTCAGTGGCTTGTGAAAACTTATTTCTGAGTTCCTCAACCTATTGATAATGCATCCCATCCCACTGCAGCTTTTTTTTTTTTTTTTTTTTTTTTACAGATTG
>VUQJ01001568.1:0-12626 GCA_015108635.1 Andinoacara biseriatus
AAGGGGGGGTTTTTTAAAAAAAAAAAAAAAAGAAAAAGAAAAGGAGAGCAAAATGCAAACAGCCTCAGAAAGCTGAGTGATAGTTAGTTGAATCAGCTTCAGTAGATATATATGCTGTTCTCGGTTCTCCCAGAGGAATTTCTATGATTTCATCTAATTTAGCGTAAAGCAAAGCATGCACCCTAAGTGCAAATGCATTCTTGTCTACTTTACAGGAATAAAAGCATGCTTCACAGTAATCAGACATCCATTAGGGTGATGAAGTCTTTGTGGAGTGCTGGCAGCACGTGCGTGTCCTGGAAATGTTTTTGTCTGGGTGTTTATAGTACATTCAGTGTCTGGGCTTATGAAGAATGAAAGTTTTGGGTGTCCCAGTCGCTCTCCCTGTTACTGTCATTTTTCCTGATTCTGCTTTGGCACTACAGTGCAGTACAGTGGACTTTTTGTGACACTAACAGACACCAAACAAGACGGTTCACTCAGACAAGACGGGCAAGAGCCTGGAAGAGCTGTTTCAGTATTGGGCCTGCTGCTTTACTCCGATGTTTTCTGACTTTTCAGGCTTGCATCAAACAGCTGCTCTGTGACCCTGCGGTCTGAATCAAGATGGTGTGAAGAGACGGAGAAATATGACAGAGCCACATGTGGTGCTTCCCTCTAGAGGCTAGTTTATGTACTGATTCTACACCATTGAATAGGTTTTTGGCCTTTGCTGTTATGAGTTTTAAGGTGATTATTTTTTAACTTTAACAGGAAATGAAAAAGCTTGTGACCTCACTTTGGTGTTTTTTTTTAAATTAACTACTAGTTCAAAGGTCTGTAATAACAGAATATAAGGTCATTGAAGCTTCAGAGTATCTAATGGATTGTGATTTATGTTCATACTGCAGATGAATTTATAAGTAGTTTTTTTCTTCTTTTTTTTCTTTTTTTTGCTACAGACGGCAGCCATTATAAGTGAAAGAATTGTGTGGTTTTCCAAACCAAAGTAACAGTGGGCTGATGTAGAAGCTTTTACAGTGCATTAGGTGCTGAGTGGCTGTGCATCTAGACCATAAGTTGTATTCCTGTATTTGTGTAGCTCAAGATACCAGGATCCATAGAGTGGAATTAGCTTTGTATTGATTGGTGTGAGAGACAGTGATTAGTGGTGCCGGTTTTCATATGCAGACGCTTTGCAATCATTGTGTCTGGAAGTCAGTAAGAGAGGACAACTTCCTGCAGGTCTATTTTACAAAGGGATTCCATTAATGGACTCTGACTCATGAGCATGCTCAGATTACATGACGGCACACCCGTGGGTTTTAAAATGTGTGGTTTGCAGAGAGTTCTTGTGGCACTGTTAAAAAATATCACACTGAGGTATAATAAGACTGAGACTTGACTCATGTCTTTTAAACCTTGAGGGTATTTCTGTTAGAGAGACAGCCCCCAGAGGAGACAACTGTGTCTCTGCGCGTGTTACCAGTATGTGCGTTTCGTTGTGGGTCCCTCCTGCACATCAGGATATTGCTGTCACAATGTTAATGGATCTGCTTCCCCGCACTGTCTTTATAACCTCAACATCTACGTGTGTATTTTGTGTGATGCAGCGTGTTTTCTTCAGGCAAAAGCATTGTGTGACTGTGCTCCGTATATCATTACAGTTAAGGCTTATTCTTTTAAAATTTTAACTTATGGGAATTTGTCCGTATTTATATGTACCAGATGCATGGATTGCCTATAGAAGTTTGTCGGTTTTGTCAGCAGTTTTTCTTTTACATTCTACCCCAGGGTAATATGATGTTGGCCCACCTTCTGCCGCTATAACAGCTTCAACTCAAATGACAAGGCTTTCCACGAGGCTTAGGAGTGTGTTTATGGGAATTTTTGACCATTTTTCCAGAAGTGCATTTTAAGTGTTTTGTCAAGTTGTGGTCAGGACTCTGCAGGCCAGTCAAGTTCTTCCACACCAAACTGGCTCATCCATGTCTTTATGTGCTTTGTTCACTGGTGTACATTCATGGGCCATCCACAAACTGAACACATCTCCACTGCTCTAGAGTCCTGTGGCAGTGTGCATTACACCACTACATCCGATGCTTTGCATTGTGCTTGGTGATGTAAGGCTTGGATGTAGCTGCTCAGCCATGGAAACCTATTCCATGAAGCTCTCTGTGTGCTGTTCTTGAGCTAATCTGAAGGCCACATGAGGTTTGGGGGTCTGTAGCAAGTGACTGCAGAAAGTTGGTGACCTCTGTACACTATGCACCTCAGCATCCGCTGATCCAGCTCTGTGATTTTATGTGGCCTACCACTTTGTGGCTGAGTTGCTATCATTCCCAATCACTTTGTTATAATACCACTAACAGCTGACTGTGGAATATTTAGTAATGAGGAAATTTCACAACTGGACTTGTTGCACAGGTGGCATCTTATGACGGTACCATGTTGGAATTCACTGAGCTCCTGAGAGCGACTCATTCTGTCATAAATGTTTGTAGAAGCAGTCTGCATTACTAGGAAGTGATTGAAATACATGAATTTAATAATTTGGATGGATGAGTGAATACTTTTGGCAATATAGTGTACATTTAATGGGCCATTGACCACTTTTTTTGTGTGTGTCCCAAAGGTAAAAACTGGGACCTCAGTGCTGCTCTAAATGATTATGAGGAGCTCAGGCAGGTCCACACTGCCAACCTGCCGCAGGTCTTTAACGAGGGCCGCTATTACAAGCAGCCAGAGACGCGTGACACGCCCACCCATGTCAGCAAGATCGACAGGCCTTGTGCGCAGAAGCAGGAGGACAATGCACAAGGTATCCAGGCCATCTCAACGTGACCATCACCATCACCAGGCTCCAAAAAAAATTTTTTTTCTTTCAACTCAATTCATATGTGTTTCTCATTTTTAGAGAAGCGTCTGTCACGTGGAATCTCCCATGCCAGCTCTGCTATCGTCTCCCTGGCACGGTTGCAGGTGGCTAGTGAGTGTACCAGTGAGCAGTTCCCTCTTGAGATGCCCATTTACACATTCCAGCTGCCAGACCTCAGTGTCTACAGCGAGGACTTTAGGAGCTTCATAGAGAGAGATCTGATAGAGCAATCCACCATGATGGCTCTGGAGCAGGCTGGTGAGTACTGTAGGATATAATACATTTACTTACTTGTCCTCCAACTGATATGAGATATGTTAAGAGAATCTGTGAATCTCCCCATATTCCCAGTTTAGATCACACTGAAATGCTGAAGCCTCACAAAGCAGTAGCACTGAGAAAAGGCTCTGAAAGTCAGTGAAGCAGACAGATGTAGAGGGTTAGGCTGAGATTAAGACAGAGACGGAGCAGATCAGAGTAGCAGCATCATCTGGAAGGGAGATGACAACAGCTAATTCAAAGCATCCGGGACCCCAAAGGATTCATATCCCAGCCGATGCTTTGAACTACGGAGAGAAACTAGTTAGAGAAGTTTCCAATCTTCCTGCAGACTTTCCACAGCAGGACTGTAGAGACTGTAAAACCTCTCAAACCTGATTCTGTTCAAGATCTGGGAACGCTTAATCAGAGGAATATTGGGTCAATTAACCATTAACACATAAATAAGACAGAAGCACTCTCTTTATAGTTATTTTTTAACTAAACACAAGATAGTATCCAATCTCTTGTGAATAAAAAAAGAAGGATTCACAGTTCTAAAAATCTTAACACTCCAAACTTACTCTGAACTTTATGCATCACAGACTGTGGGTACCACAGCTCACAAACTACTATAAAATGCATATTTCTGCAATTAAGAAAAGGTACAATAAAGTACAACCAGTTGTGTATTAGCCTTTCTTCATGGGTGGTTCCATGTGCAAGGCATATGGATTACTCTTTGATGCAACATCAGAAAAAGCACTGGGAAGTCACGCCAGTCCAACTTTCTAGACAATTGACTTGAATATTTATTGCAAAAAAATTTAGACAAAAAAAATAAAAATCAGGAGCTGCAAATCAAGAAAGCATCTGCATTCTGAACCGATCTACACTGAGGGGTAAATCATTCACTGTTGTTAAATAAATGATGCAGTCAGATCACCCCCGGCTCAGAGCAGTGAGGCTAGCTGCAGTACAGCAGTGTGCAGTGCCGACGGCTGTGAAACAGTCGTCGCTCCCTCAGGGATGCAGGCAAGGTGAAGATGAAGTGGAAAATTGTAGATACTGTAAAACTTGGGCTGAGGAGGAAGTCATTTTATGGAGACGTGCTGGTTTTGAAACAAATTGTTTTTCCTCCATAAACTGTTACTGGACCCATGTTCAATGCATTGACTGCTGTATGAGTCACAAACTGACAAAACTGCAGTTATCATACTTCTCATGACATGGTTAATAATGTCTTATCTATATATTTTATTTGCCTAGTTATATCTTAATGAGACTCTGCATTTCTGTTGTTAATAAATACTTAATTATTTTGCCTATCTGCTTTAATTCACGTCTTCAGGAAGCAGAGTAGAAGTATTCTGGCACGACTTCACCCACTTCCAAAGTGCATGGAAAGAAAGAAAAAAAGCTAAAGGCATTTAAACTCCACAAAGTCTTTATTGCTAAACAAACATGTTCTGGCATTACTCTTTCCCATCTTGACTCCCCAGTCGTTCATGCTACAAGGATCTCAGTAAATTTCTTGTTGAACTGTGTCACCCAAAATTTCTTTCTTTCTGTGTAAAACTTTTGTGTCTTCTTGTTGCACTTTCAGTGATTCATGAGAACAATGAATCAAACTGTGAAAAACCGTGTTTTCTTGTCTCTGTGATGCACAGTCATTAATAAATGTGTTTTCTGACATCCTCATGTTGCTTCATGTTGCTCTCGCTGTTGTGTGCAGGTCGTCTGAACTGGTGGTCTACAATGTGCACCAGCTGCAAGAAGCTGCTTCCTCTGGCCACCACAGGGGATGGGAACTGCCTTCTGCATGCTGCCTCGTTGGGTGATTATTCATAATATGCACACAATGTTCACTATTCATAATATACACAAATATATACCCATGATAATGGAGCGCATCTCTAAACATCAGCTGTACAAGTTGGTGTCAGATCTATCTAAAATCCGTGTCAGTGCTGCATCACATCGGAGATCACAATCGGAGAAAGCTGAGGAAAGGAGGGAGGCAAGTGACCTATACACTGCAGGAGAGTTTGAGCTGTAGGGTTTAAGAGACGGCAACATATTCATGTATCTGCTGAAGGAGATGGTTGACTCCCCAGTGTGAGGACTGCTAGAGCAGCGCAGCATTAGACACACCGGAGTTAATCTAATCTGCTGTGATAATCGGAGAGCTGAGGCCCTTTGAGCAGTGATGCCGGACATTTTTAATAAAAGGCCGTGGACATCAATGATTTATCAACATAATTGTGTATCTTGGCATGGATAAGAATTACGTCTTGTTTTGTATTGATGGTCATTTTGTTTTATGTCCTCAGTCTTACCATTCAGTGACATGCTGTGTTTGTATTTATCAGGGATGTGGGGCTTCCATGACAGAGACCTGATGCTGAGGAAATCCCTGTACACCATGATGAAGAGCGGAGCGGAGAGAGATGCTCTGAAGAGGAGATGGAGGTGGCAGCAAACGCAACAGAACAAGGAGGTTGGGAGAGCGTCAGTCTTCACACACTGAAAGTCCTAAATGCACCACATCCTCTTTCATTAATGACATATTAATAAATCCATATGAGCAAGCGTCGGATGAGCCACAGTTAATAGCCGCTGATTTTAGATTCCTTGCCGAGCAGCTAATTTAGATTTTTGCTGTGAGGAAAAATTGTCTTTCTGTGATACCAAGTGTGCATTAGTAGCAGTGCTGCTAATACTGTCAAATCCTCTACATTTCCTCCCTTCTCTTGATGTTCGTGGATTAAAGTATTTTCAAATCTATTAGAAAAACGGTGTCACCAAAGATAGCTCAGGCTAAGAAGTAGTCCAGATGCTCATGTTTTAATAACGCCCAAGGCGTCCTGGTGACCCAGTGATCTAAGAAGCATTTCGTGTAACGCACGTCCTGGTTTGAGTCTGGGCATGGAGCATTGTTCACGTCAGCCACCTGTCTCTAATTACCTGTATTTCCTGACTTCCTCTTTTACCAAATACACATTAACAGTGGAAATATGACAAAATGTCCAAGTGTGAAATGTGAAAAGCTCCAGCAGATAATCCTGTCCGGGACACAAATGGCAAAAATTAATAATTATAAAAGGGACTGTGTGGGTGAGTGATGCGCATATTAATCAGAGTAATATTTTTTCGGGTGGGGGTGCGTGGTGGTGTTTGTGCAGTCGGGGCTGGTGTACACTGAAGAGGAGTGGGAGAGAGAATGGAACGAACTGCTGAAGTTGGCCTCCAGTGAACCTCGAACCCACCTCAGCAAAAACGGGAATACCAGTGGAGGGTAAGGTCTTACAAACGATCCCACTAGTCCACGCAGACATTCAATTCCCAATACACATTCCTTTGACCAGAATCCAGTAAAAGTTGCTCCGTAATCACTTGATGAAAAGATGAACAGAATGAGACAGAACCACAGCAGCAAGCTGCGCTGTTTTAATCCCACATTACAACCACCCTCCTTTGTTTCCTGTGTGTTGAAGAACCACACAAAGCCCACAGCTAAAACAAAAGTGACCTTCTCACTAAAATCAATTTGTCAGGGAAACGCATTGTTTCCACTTGGACAATTTCTCTCCAGAACTGTTGCCTCACTTTAATAACATTGTTTAAGCTAACGTGCGAGACTGTGCCATCTACTGGCCGTCATCAGTATTGGTTTGTGCTGTAAGCCTCCCCTGAGCTGTGGGTTACTTTTAGCTGCAGAGAGCTGCATAAATAAGCGTAACGCAGGGTTTATCTCAGGCTACAGAGACAGATTTGAAACGTACTCTGGTTTCCTCCTCCTACGCAGAGAAACTTGTGGTTTGTCTCTGTTTCCATATTCACTGAAATAAACATACATACTTTCTCACGTAGATGCTCGGTATAGTGAAGTGAAAATAACTATGACGAACAGTCAGATTCATTAAGGCGTCTGCTCAGTTCAATAAAATTCCATTTAAAGAGGCTGTGGTTTGCTCGTCATCACTGCATTTTATTTGCGTTAAAGGTTGAGTGTAAAAAAAGTCTCCTTACAAACTATTTCTGTTTGACTGCAACATCTGAAAACAACACAGTGTTTCTGTGTTATTCCCAGTGTTTACTTATCTGGTGCATAGCCCTCCATTGCTGAAAATGTGGTGTTAAAGAGACAGATTTCCCCATTTAGTCTGGTGTTTTTAACCTCTCATTGAGTTTGACTGTGATACGGTAATCAGGTTAGGGATGTTTGATGGTCCTAGTGTGAGATGAGGCCCTAAATAGGATGAGTGGGATCGCATATTAAGAGGCTCTTTATTAGAGTGTATTTGGCAGCGTGGCTGTTTGTGTGGCTGACAACTTAATTGTTGCACATCCACTGGTTCCCTGGTGGGTGCATGCCTGAGAGCTATGCCTCTGCTTTTTCCCGGGCTCTCCATCCCTCCCTCCATCCTTTCCTCTTCTGCTCTCTTTTACTGAAACACATGTATGACAAGATGGACACTGTTGTCCTTTCTGTTAAAGCCAGCCAAAGGGGACGTGGATTCAAGAGGATCAGATTAGGCACGTGATTAGCATGGACATTTGCTATTTTGGCTGCCATCAATACCAAAGCAGGAAATTGCCACTGTATTGCTGTGTGAAATGTAATATTTCTTTTTTTTTTCCTTCAGGGTGGATAACTCTGAGGATCCGGTTTATGAGAGTCTGGAGGAGTTCCATGTGTTTGTACTGGCCCACGTGTTACGCAGGCCAATTGTAGTGGTGGCTGACACAATGCTCAGAGACTCAGGAGGAGAAGGTATACTGAAAGCATCGCGATTCCCTCCTCTGCAGTACAGCAGGTCGAGCAATAGAGTGAAACTAAATTACGGTTCTCTAACTGAATTCCAGCGTTTGCTCCCATCCCATTTGGAGGGCTCTATCTGCCCCTCGAGGTGCCCCCGAGCCGCTGTCACTGCTCCCCACTGGTCCTGGCCTACGATCAAGCGCACTTCTCCGCACTGGTGTCCATGGAGCAGAGAGACCAGCAGCGTGAGCAAGGTAAGAAAATGTCTGGCATCTCAGAACCACTTGCATATCCTGACAGAAAGAGCCCATGGCATCCTCAGGTGGGAATCTTTAATGCAAACCTTTTCTTGACCTCCTGTTCTTGAAAAAAATCAAAGTTTCTGCTGACAAAATCTGCAATAGTTTGACAGCCTTTGCTTTTAACTTAGTGGGTGGAGGACTGTGAGAGGGAAGGCGAGTGGTCTGCCTGTCCTGCTAGAGGTGAATAATGTATGAGACAGCAGTCTAATTACTCGTGATCCATTATTTAAACAGGCCAGTTGGCAGCAAGATCCAGAGAGTAGCCAACATTCAGGAAAGTGGACAGCACGCTACTTCTTCTGGCTTATTAAGAGCAAATAATTCAAACCTCACCTGAAGTCACTGTTGTGAGTTTAATTTGTCACAGTAGGGGTGTCTGTTTGTATGCCCGCCTTTCTCACAGGAATTTGTGAAATGGTGCTGTGCAAAGCATATTGATTGTGTTATGTTGTGGTGAGGAAGTGTGGATTGTCCTTTGTGTAGAGCAAGTCTTGTTTTGCTCATTCGGATGCCAGTGTTCTCTCTCTGGGTGCACTGCTTGCTCTTGAGGTCAGAGCATTTCTCACATGGATGTCTTTAATTGATAAACAGAGTGGATCTCCCTGACAACCAGTCTTAGTAGTCACGGCACTCGTCTGTATCTGACTCAGTGGGTGGAACTCACGTGTCATTTGCGGGGGCAGCTGGCTGACTCTGTCTCTGTCTCTTTTTCTCACTCTCGAGTACACAAACAGTTTCATTCTTCCTCTCTGTCTTCCTCCTTCCAGGCTCTCTCTCTCTCTCTCTCTCTCTCTAGCTCTCTCGCGCTTTCCTGAATAGTCAACGTCCTAATCTGGGTCATTAAACACCAAACTAGTTATTAAGTCTGTCTATAACCACTGCAGGCTAGCAGACAGACATGATTACTAACCTGCCATTCCTGCCCTGAAGTCATTCCCTTTAATGCCCTAGCAGCACTTCAAAGCCAGTCTACCCCACAGCCCAAAGCTAGTGAGTACTCACACTAGTGTTTGGGGGTTTAGCGGTCTGCCGGTTTCTCTTCTTGTCCACCAGATGGTGCATATGTCCAAAGAACACACAGCAGCCTGATCACAACACCACTGCATGGCTGTACTTTTTTCCTTCTGGTACATAGTGTACTGTGATAGGATCACAAAGTGTTTCGTCTGCAGTCTTCATGCCATGTGATAACTCGTGGTGCATGGCAAAGATACAAATCTGTACTGGTTTCATTATGATTTCCAGCATCTGCAAATGTATGATTTGTATTTTCTTTTCATGCTGACATGTCTGCATTTTAATATTATTTGTGAATTTCATGACGCAGTACTGTGTTGCCATGCTGGTTTGTATCGCTGAGTAAATGCCAGACATATGGGCAGTGAGTCTGACTGACAGACCTAATCTTCCACTACCAATTAGGGCAGAACCAGCCCCTGCCAGCCCCAAAGGCCTCACCACATCACCACATATGGGCAGGACCCTAGGTTTCTTGGGCCCCAACAAACCAACCCACTCTCCTGACAGTGAGGCCACTGTGTGGACGTCTCAGGTGGATGGTTACTCTCAATTTCCCCTTGCACAGCGACGAGCATCCGAGGGGCTGTTTGCCTTGTGTGTGTTCAGGTGTCAGGGGCTGGGTTAGAATACTGGCTCTTTATTCAGCCCTCTGTATGGAAGATTATAGTGGAGTCCTTGCTAGTAACCTGATTCTAAATCACACTGACAGATCAGGCTTCTGCTCCTTTAATAGCATGCTTGCATGACTTCTGGGGTTGCACTGATGGCGGATGGTGAAAAAACAACACGTGAGGGGTGACTGAAGCCAGAGGTTATTGTAGTTTTTTTTTTCTTTTTCTTTTCTTTTTTCAAGTGACTTCCTTGGGTGAGGGAGTCCGGTGAACCTAGAGACCCATATACATTTGTATGTTGTCTATGAACCCACTGCTGTTCACCCGCTGTGTAATAATGGCTAGTTCCTCAGTAGATGCCGCTTACCGTGTTTCATCAGCTTGTTTGTTCTTCTGCGGCTAAACAATCTATGAGAGGAACTGACCCTTTGGAAAATTCTGGAGCTATTTCCAGCTCTGCTCCCAAAACCAAATCACTTTCTGGTTTTCTTTGGCATCACATCATCACGCTTCTAACACTCTTTTGAATGAAAAGTAAATGGTCAACCTTTATGCAAAGACCACCTACCTGTCATTTAATCACACAGCTTCTCTCCAGATTCACATGTTAAGTAAACAATATTTTACTATTAAAATGAGAAATGGGTGCAGCAATTTATTGAAACGTGTAGATGGGAATACAGTATATAAGACAAAAACAGAGTTTGTACAATTAGAATCAGATTGAATGGAAATATTTGGTATGATCAGCTTTATTCTTCACCTTAGGCAGCTTTCTTGTCATTTCTTTAAGTAGTCTTCTGGAACAGTTCTCCAGGTGTCTTGAAGGACATTCAAAGCTCTTCTTTGGATGTTGGCTGCCTTTTGCTCTGTTCTGTGTCAAGATGATCCCACACTGCTTCAATAATGTTGAGGTTCGGGCTCTGAGGAGGCCAGTCTGTGAGTGACAGTGCTTCATTATATGTTGCTCTATCCAGGTATGCTTTTACTGCATTGGCAGTGTGTTTGGGATCATCAAATCTGACATTACTATTCTACATTCATAAATCTATGAATTTTGAAAAGATCCTTAACACCACTGGCTGAAATGGAGCTCCAAACCATGACCATGAGTCTCCACCATGTTTTACAGATGGCTGAAGACACTCACTGCTGAAACTCTCTCCTGACAAATCTCAAATTTGGATATAACACCTGTTGATTTTGTGTAATTTGGCATTCCTCAGTCTTTTCTCCCTGTTTTCCTTCCTGAAAAAGTGGCTTTCTGACAGCCACCTGTTCACTGAGACCATTTCTGATGAGGCTTCAGTGAACAGTAGCTGGATCAACTGCATCTCTCAGGTCCTGGGTCCGGTCTCTGCTGGATTATTTTACTATATCTTAAGGACATGACTTTTAGATATTGTTCATCTGCCTTTAATAGTTTTTAAGCCTGCCACTTCTTCTTTCATCCTCCACTTACCCAGTTTCTTCAAGGACACACTGCACAGCATGCCAAGATATGCCAGGCTTTCAGCTACCAGCTCTGGCTCAAGAGTTTGGCACAGCACAGTATTATTCACATTATGTAGACAGTATAAATTATATCAGTATGGGAATGAACATTAAAATTGTATTTATTCCAGTTTTCTGTGCTACTTCACATGTGATCCACTTGTATTATCCACCATGATTTTCTGAGGGAAAGGCCCAGACTTGTTTATATGCATAACTGCTGTTTACTCTGGTGAATTGAGTCCTTTAAATCTGCAGCTGTGCAGAGTGACCAAAGTCAGGAATTCAAATTTGTGCATTTTTCAGACAGTACAAATTGTTCTTGAATCTCAAAACAGAGGGAAACATTGACTCAGTGGTCCTGCTGCCAATCAAACCTTGTAAAAGGTGACTTTGTCTGAACAGGGGAAAAAGAGAAGTTGTAGAAGCCACATTGTCATTCTATTCTGCTGTTATGTAGCAACGACACACACTTATATGTCTCATTTGACCAACAAAAAATAAGGACAAAAATGTTTATGTCCAATCAAGTGAATGGACATAATTCCAGTTTTAATATCCAACAGCTGTCTCAATATATGTCACACCCAAGTTTTGTGGGTGTGTATCTTCCCGAATCAAACTGCAAACTTAGCAAAGCGATGCAGGCCATCAGCTATGTTGCTGAGTACACAGCTTGCATACCACAGAGCTCTGTGATGTCATCCTTCCATAAGGTATGGAAGTCGGTCATTCAAGGACAACTAAACAAGGCTGCCAACAGGGAGAGTAAATACATTACAGCACACTTTAGTCCCCCAGAGCTCAACTGGCAGTGTTGAATCGTTAAATCTGGACCAGGCCCAAGTGGGAACAACAGCACACACAGCACTCAGGAATGGCGAGAAAGAAGGACAGCTGCATCGTGGGAGCCAGGAAGGCACCTCGCAGACCTCCGCTGCCTGCTGCATGACCCGAGTGGGAACTGAGTGGGAGCTGGTTCACTGTATTTGCCTGTCTGTGTGTGTGTTTGTGATTATGACTGAATTTTTCTGGGCAAGACTGTTCTAGGAAAGAACTTCTATGAAGAAAACCACTTTTCCTCTCAGCTTACAGTGCTGCCAAGCCAGTGCCAATTACTGCTTGACTGTGTGGTTGCAGGCATAGGTCATGCATTTGTTAAAATATGTGTTTAATGTTGTAATTTGCAGGTAGTCAAAGGCAACCTTGACTTCTAAGGACAAATTTCTGTCACAGGGATTTGTATGTGACTAATGATCATGTCAAACCAGTATTTTGACACCTGGCATTAATCGTGTACATTTCATTATGCATATGAG
>VUQJ01001568.1:36928-47197 GCA_015108635.1 Andinoacara biseriatus
GGGTTGTGGTGGGTTTTTTTTTTTTTGGGGGGGGGGGGGGGGGGGGGGGGGGGGGGGGGGGGGGGGGGGGGGGGGGGGGTTAATGAGGGAAGCTTTTCCCTAACGAACACAGTGACCCAGTTACCCATAAAGTGAGTTACATCATACATCATGCACGCAAACTGTACCTCTACTAAGCACAAGTGTCCCCCCTCCAAGGCAATGAGATTATGTCACAGGTACTCTAGTTATATAACTGTTCTCTGCGAGTCCACTGGGTCAGTAAATAAACAGCTCATCTCTGCTCCTCTCCCTCCGTCTTCCTCTCATTCATATCTGAGAAATGTTTAAAAGAAATGGAATCTGACTCCCCAGTGTAAGGGATGCTGCCTGCAAAGGAAAGATCAAATCTCTTTTTGACGTGAGCCGCAGTGGAGGAACTGAGCTCGATCACCGTTCCAACAACAGCTACCAGCATTTCAACCGAGAGCAGATAACATTCCTGGTGTGTCCTCAGGCATGGGCCAAACTCACACGGCATACATGTGAAAACTTCATGTGAACCTGCCATAAGAGAGTTAGAGTAAATAGCTCTGCAAGGTGAGAGGGGAAAAATACATCAGAGATCACCTTGAAGTTAACTGTGCATGCACAGTGAGAGCCAAAGCAGGAAATATATTTCTCAGAGCTTACACCAAAAACAAGATGCACCTTACACCTACGCAGAAGCAAACAATTCACGAGGAGAAAGTATGGAGCCATACTGCAGATCACGGCTCATTACAGTTGGAGCCACCTCACTTCAAGGTTGGTTTGGTGGCACAGCCAGCTTGGCAACATGAAATGGGACACCATGAACTCCAATGGTAGGGCTCAGCACAATCCTATAATTTGGATCCATGTTTACAACAGACTATGACCTGAAAACAACCAGAAGCCATCTTTGCTGCCAGCAGACAACCATTCGTGGGATTCTGGGTAATACTAAAATGACTGTTGAGACCCTCATCAGCATAAACCACTGGAGCAGACAGGGTTAACCCAACCGTGCCCAGCCTCTCCCTCTACACACACCATCACGTGCCAAGACGATATAAACACTAACATGTGTGCGCAGAACAATAAATATACAATAAGGCTCCTGCAGCTCCTCCTTTCTTTGTTCACAGAGCTGTATATGCAGGCTTTGCTTGTGCAAAAATAACAACAAAGGCTTACAAATTTCTGCGGTCTGCACTAAGACGCCGCCTGATCTGATACACACTTGAGATCAGACCAACCGTTTCTGTGAATGTTAGTCTGTGAAAAGGGTATGGTTGCACCTCAGCGAGAGAGGAGACAAATTACCAAGAATATCAAACATGTTTTCTCAGACGAGCCCATTCAGAGTTTGTTGTAGACGAGAATAAGTCACCAGGAGCAACAAAGGACCTCTGGGTGTGTCAGGTGCTCGTGACGAGAATCAGCTCAAGCTTGTCAGGAGAAGCTCAAAAACAGAGTATTTAATGTATTATCATCTTTTGTCATCAGTGAGAGGAACCTTGCTTGTGGCTGAATAGCCTGCCTATCCTTGTAGGCATATAGCTGTCAGGTTGTGAACAATAGCAGCAGACTCTCTCCCAGCAGGAGAAGCACTCCTGTAATGCATTTCAATCAGACAGGCTGCAAGTGCGAACCGTAACTCGCTCCACTTGGTTTACACTGTGCTGGGCTACTGACATTCACACAGAGACACATAGTAGGGGTCGAGGGTGACCATCTGAATGCTACGCACACTTTGCCATACATTACTTCATCCTCTTAACTGTTTAAGGGAAAAACAGGGAGGGGTTGCCTGCATTGAGCAGCTCATCAGATTTGCCTCAATTAGCTGAAATGGGCACTCTCTTTCAGCCTTGAGTGCATGCTAAAACAACCTGCAGCCTTGATATGTTGCAGGCAGCCTACTTATCTTTTAAAAACCGGTTAACTGATGACATGCAAACAGCTGCTGTCATTAAAGTGTGTTTATAGTTGTTCCACAGAAGCAGGTGGGAGCGCACACACACACACGGTACAGTGCCAGCTCATTCTACTGATAGAGTCTGACACTATAGCTCACATGAGATAGACATCCATAACCACCATCAAACAAAGGGCTACAACCCCGCTAGATCCTGAGAGGCCCCACCACATTGCGATAAGAGGAGGGACAGGCTGGAGATAATGCCAGCTGTCCTAGTATAATGCCTGATACTTTGATGGCGAGTGTGAGAGAAATATTTTCATGTCTTACAGTGAAAATGATGAGGCCATCCTTCTCAAAAGACTTCAAAAACTACTCCTCAATTTTGTACCCAGGGGCCACACCCCATGATGATGTGGTCTGCCACAGTCTCATTTACCACACGGAGAAAAGGGACACACCTTACGTACTGTAGTGAGGAGCACAGCTAGAAACAAAACGCTCCCTCTGACGTTAGTTCACAGCCATTTCTCTCTTATTCAAACTGTGCTCAATTTAACACAGCGGACACAGTCAGAGTGTAACCCTCAGACAGAACCCTGCGAGTGCCAGGCTGACAGGAGCGGGTTCTGCTGCTGAGGTCGCAGCCTTTCAGACGTTAATCAGATTAGATGCAGATGCAGCTGAATAAATGACCTACATCAATGGAGGGCATTGACAGCGAATATCCTGGTATCTGACCCCACCCCCACCATGCCGCACTGTATATTCTGTCTTTGTACTGCAGAGCCCTCCCTCACATGCGAGATGCGGTGGAGGTGAAAAAAAATATGCACAGTGTTCCACAGGTCTGTATCCCTCTCTTCCTGCCGCTGGTAATCAACACCACAAGACGTGGCCGGGCTCGGCCTCACAACACAACATGCTTCAGCACCTATTTTGCTTTTCAGGTTGGAAAAGGGCAGGAGGGGCTGGTGGGGGAAAAAGACAGAGCGGCTTTTATAGAGCTACTCCAGAGCTAACTAAAGAATACACGAACCCTGTGGGCCATTGAAAGCAGCACGGCTCAAGGTCCTGCCTGACAACAGTCTTTCAGTATTATGATTGTCCACTATGCATGCTTGGGTGCTTAATCACAGTGAAATCAGGTTTATATGTCAACAGTGAGGAAATATCCTACTATCAGCTTTACACGTGCATATGCAGGATAGCATATGGACAGCATGTGCACCAGAACATGCCTTGGAAATGTCTTCCATGGAGCAGTAACATTGCACCAACAGATTAACTGGAAAAATGGTGGCTCCACTTTGGTTTTGTTTACATCCTGAGGATCAGGTAGATGTAATTAATACCTTATTCTATTGGACACATACTGTACCGCATGTGGCCTTCGCAGGACCACCACATTTCATCCAGGAGAGAACAAAACACTTCAATGTTTGCATCTGTAAATTCCCAACAAGACTACGAGTCTACAGCCATGCAGTGATATGTTGAGCTAAACTGATTTTGCTACTTACTATAAAACATAGAGCAGTAAAGCTGAGCAAGCACTGGAGAAATTATGCTTTCAACCTGTTTATGGTGCTAAATGAAACGAGAACCCTTGCAGCTGAAACAAAGAGTAGCTAAAATGCACAAATCTTCCAAATCTCATATAATAGCCAAACAGTTAACTCATGACAGTAAATTCAGAACCAAAGATGTAAACCTGCTGCTAACACTACAGAAAAAGCAAGGTTTTTTTAGACCTTACCATAGGGGAATCATGAATCATATCACATCAAGCCAAGGGAATCCATCCCATGGCTTCAGTTTGAACCAAAGTAGTGGCTGGTCCTTCTGGTTACAAACACATCCCTCATACAACATTTGGATAGTGACAAATGGAAACTTGTCTCCAGACTGAAGCATGAGCTTTTTATTACATGTCAGAAATAGGGCTCAACTGGGAGCAATGGTGGAAATCCTGCCGTGTCGCAGGTAGACAGACCTGCCCCAGTAGAGCTTTTACCAGCTGCCGTGCCAAGGTTAGGCCCAAGCAAGAGCAGGAAAACCCCATCTCCACCCTGCTACCTCATCACTGCCACCAGCCACACAGGAACATTGTGCACTCTGTGCAAAAGTGCAGCCAAATATAAAACCACTGGCAGAAAAGTAGTATATACAATCAGAGACTCCTGTTGCTTTTTCCATGTGGAATTTGGGATAATTTTACATTTAAAAAGTGTAATTAACCACAGTTATTTGACTGAAAATAGATAGCATGCATGAATAACTGGGTCTACCAGGTGCTCCCACTAATTTTTAGGGCATGCTTCACGGCCATCTCACAGTATTAGCGATACTCCAGCAGAACACAAAAGAGGTTCAGACAAAATGTCAACCCAAGTGTAAAATATGGCATTAGACTCTTTGTCTTTGAGGAATATTGACGCTGTTCCTCCCTGCGATTCCAATAGTTTCTGAATAGGTCTTCCACACTGACAAGCTGGCCTTTTGTATGACCCAGCTGTGGAGGGCACAGAAAGTCTGAGCTGTTATTCCTGAAGAAGACTCAAGGCCCATTTCTTCTTTGAATATGGCAGACTGCCTGACATGACCGGACCAGAGTAGTGAGGCTTCAGAAAGAACATCGTCTACTTGCCATGGAAGCAGGGCACATCTTTGGAAAATAGATTTTTACTCTTAAAAAAGGTGCTAAAAACAGCCAGAAAGTCTATGAAAAAAAGAAAATAAGATCAGACACAAAGCTGCCTGGTAACCTTAGAACCCTAAACTGCTGTGGATTTCTCACCATAAAACTCAATGCAACACAATAAGCAATTTAAATTCACTGTGTACGCTTATGTCTGCTACATCCTGGTGCCGCTTCTAGACTGTGTGTTTCAGAAGAAACCTACAATGAACCATTCATAAACTCCACTGAGGGGATCAAGAATATCTTTGCTCTCCTTGACTGACAAATTGTTCTACTGCCAGCAGTAACCACTTAATCAAACAATTACACAAAGGCAGTAAATGAAAAGCCAAACATCACACAGAGTAACGCGGGCCTTGTTGTGGACAGTTTTCATTAATGAAAACCAATCACAGTTATTTGAGTGATGTCATTGTTTATGAGTGCAACTGGAGTGGCCACAAAAGGCTCATCTAAGGAGTTCCAAAAAGTGAGTGAAAACTGGCTGCATGGCTGCATCTGACTGGGCTGGGATCCAACTTGTTTGAGACATAAAAACAGATTAAATATATTCTATCTGTCCATTTTCTTCTGCTTATCCTTTTTTTCAGCGTCGCGGGGGGCTATCCCAGCTGTCACAGGGTGTTAGGCAGGGTTCACTCTGGACAGTTTGTCAGCCTTTCGCAGGGCTAACACACACACAGAGACAGCCACTGACACTCATGGGCACCAATTAACCTAATTCCACTTAAGTGCATGTCTTTGAACTCTGGTACCCCTAAATATATTCTAATTAAATTTAGCTATATAGGTAGTAATTTGTAAATGACAATTGTAAAATAATGCATAAAACATGCAACTATAGAGTAAAATTGTGATGACTCAAGGTGAAGATTTGGTTTGAGCTAGTTATGCAACTGTGCTGTAGACACAGCATTAGAAAAACAACCTGTGGGTTTCATCTTCTCTTCTCACAAATCAGGCATATAAGAGCTGCAAAAGCTGGGATGATGAGGCTTTGGGCGTTACAGTCAAGTAAGGACTTCTTGTCCCTAGTTCTTTGTTTGGTGTCTATTACAGTGTTTTCCTCCTCAATTAGATAGCGGTGTTTGGCAGGATCTGACTGGGCTGGGATCCATTCTCTCTTGACTCTGCTAGTAGGGACTGAAGGGAAGCACGCTGCCAGATTTTGGCTCTGTGAAAGCACTGCAAGATTGGCTGAGGCATCCCGGCTGAACTCAAATGACCCACATTCTGGGCCTATCCAATCAAACAGGCAGAAACAATCATTATTTTCACAATTTATGGGACACAAACCAATTGTGAAGCCAGACTCCGGAGCGTATTCAAACAGAAAGGCAGGCGGAAAAGGAAATGCTTAATAGGCACAGGGATAAGAGCAGGGTTAATACGGAGCAATGAAGCTACACTAAACTCACATGGTTTGGGCTGAAAAGAAGCACGCTGTGTGCTGAATGCTGACTCTTTGAGAGTGCTGCTGCAAGTTTGGCTGCGAAAAGGCAGCTTAAGTGAGATGATTCACACTCTATCTAGTAAAACAACCAGACACCATCCCCATTATAGGAAATTATAGGCCACAAAGCCATAAAGGAGTGTATCTAAAAAGAAATGAAATGACTAATAGGCAAAGGGACAAGAACAGGGTTGACTGACAGCAATTATATATCAGCCACAAAGAAAATCCTCATAAAAGGCCTGTTATGTAGTTAGGATTTGTTTGATTCTTAAGTGCCATTGGATTTCACTTCTTCTTACACACTGTAAATCTAGTGATACAAGCATGCAAACAATCACACAGACAGCCAGGTGACTGACTTGTAAAAATAAATAAAGATAAAAGGGGAAAGAAAGAAAGCATCTCAGTTGTGCTACATATTTTCAGTTTTGTGGCTTTCTTTCTTCCTCTGGTCATAAAGATTGAAAATGGTTAATCAAAAATTTTTAGCTGATTTCTGTGAGAAAGAGGTGGCTTTATCTTTACTGTTTTGTTTCTGGCCTGTCAGGTCGATGTGTGGGAAGAAGATAAACTGCAGTGTACAGAGCAGGGGAGAGCAGAGACTCCTCAGTCGAGGCTCAACTAGCTGAGTCTGTTGCTGGCCAGATCAGCTGGCAGTCTGTCTAGCGGGGGTGTGGCACATCACAACAAAGGGCTTTGGGCAGACAGGCGACTGCACAGTTCTTATCAACCCCCCAATTTGACTCGATCTACATCCTTCACTATCTCAGTAGCCTATTCTGCGGAATTGAAAGCGCAAATGCGGAGGTATCCTTCAGGAAGGTCACAGGTAGCACACTGCTGATCCGGAGCGCGTTTGTAAGCATTTCTCTCAGCAGTGTGACGGCGCACTTACTGGACTGCAAACTTTCAGCATGCCCACGTTATTGCACACTTGGCTAATTCTGTAATGGGAACATTGGGCTGCAAATGTCGGATTTTGTTTCTCTTGTTGTCGTGATACAAACCAAAGTTTATTTTAATTAAAGCGAACAGAAAAACGCCCGAAATCTGATCTGTGTGATTTTGTTCTGCATTTGCTCTGCAGTTTGAACATACTGTTCCATGCGGTGGTGTTTGTGTGTGGGTTTATGCGCGTGTGTGTGTGTGTGTCTGCGCGCGCGTGAGTGAGTGAGGTGGGGGTTAAAGGAAAGCCGTCACAAAGCTCTGAGACTTGAGTGGGAGTGGCACTGTTTTCAACCCCCCTCAACCGAAATTAAAAGGACATTTCGTAAAGTTCGCACAACTTAAAGGAATAATTGCATTCTGAAACTATATAGGCATTGCTGTAGTGAATGTGCTCACAGTATCCATTTAGGGTGGCTCCGTGAATATTTATGAGTCACTGACTCGAAACACAGCAATCACCTCCTCTGTACAAATATCGCTATGCATGTACGAGAATCCACACTTGGTATCTCAGTTTTTAATCATCCCATCCGTTCTCAGATATGTAAAGGGGGGGAACACGTTCACAGCAACAAACATTTGCATCCAATGAAACTGACCTGTGTGTGTCCTTAGATGGGCTTTGAGGTGGGATGATTTGCCATAAACTTTTTCACAACCTGAATAGTGGCATTTGTGCTTTTTCTGAGGTGGGTCTTGTTCAGTTCGACCTCTCGGTCTTTTGCCTCTTTGTTTGAGCGAAGGATCGGAGATGGTGGAAGGTGTGGCAGATTTTCCATCATCTCTAAGGTTCGGCATGCTCTCATCCTTTATTTTTGCCTGCTCGGCAACACTGTTGGGAGTCTGCTGGTTAAAATCCGCCAGAATCCGCGCCACCACAAAAAGAGAGGAGTTATCCTTCACCAAAGGCTCCTTAATTTCCTCTCCGTTCTTGGAGGAGGATGGGATTTCTGGTTTAATCTCCCTATTCCCTTTAGGAGCATGAACAATTGCACGACTGGACATTGAAACAAGGCACTCTGCTGCAAAGTGATCCATTTTGTCTTTGAAAGAGCCCCCTCTGCTTCTTAATGACATTCAAAAAAAATAAAATAAAATGATGCCGTGAGAGGGAAAAAAAAGTACTTGTTCCGTGGTTCCCTTTGTGTAGTGGTGGCGAGGAGGAGGTCGTTCTCATCAGAGAGAACTGACTTTATGATCTTACCCGGCTTTCCAATATCATCAACATCCTGTGCGAGAAACGCCTAGGACAGAAATGCAGACAACCCCCCCTTAGAGAGAGAGAGAGAAAAATAACAGAAACCCAAAGTCTTTGTTTAGTGCAACGACGCTGGTAAGAACAAGAACTCTAGAAACTTGAATGCGTTAACTCCCATCGCGGCTTCAAACAATCTCCAGCATAGTGCGTGTCTCCTGAGCGCCTGTTCCTGCTCGATGTATCCATGCTGGGGGCGTGTCGACCGGCAGCGCTCGGGCAGCATCGTCAGAGTAGCCGCTCATTCATTGGGCGCTGCCTGTCCCCAAATGCACCGAACGACAGGAGTAACTTTAAAGTTTCACCACAGGTTGCCTCCATGCATTCAGATGATGTATCTCGTAGGCTGCAAAGTTAAGTACAAGAGACCTTAAGAGAAAAATATACTAATGCTAAGTGCTAACAGAGCTTTCAGACGCTTTAGAGTGTTGTCCAGCAATAATACCATTGGGGAGGTATCTCTCGAGATCCAAGAGGCGTTCTGCAGCATAAAGCAATGACATTCAAAGTATACGGCTGGCGTGATAATATACTCAGCAATAAGAGGAATAAGAAGTCCAACATGTGGTACGTGGCCCACAGACATGGGCGTGTCCAAGGCCCCACCACCACCAATACCAACGAACTACCGCAATGTTTCATCGTACAATCCCCAACCCCACTGGAACAGTGGAAATGTCACTTAGTACTTACTTAAGTACTTTAAAGATGTACAGGTTTAATGTACTTGTTCTTTATTTAAGGTGTTGTTCTACTTTTGGCTCAAACACTATTTTAGATGCAAACTCTGTACTTTGTACTCCATGCCATTTATGTTAAAGCTTAAGATCTAAAAACTTTTTTTTTTTTACACATTGCAAAGCAATTACCCAAAACAAAATTGTTTCAATTATTTCCATGTAATAAATCAATAATAGGACATGAGGCTACACGTGAGCCTTAAAAGCGCATCTAGTGTTTTCAGAACCGGGTCGCTGGGTTCACTATGTTGAGTTAAATCTGCAATTTGGGGGATATTCTGCATATTTTGAGTGGATATTATTGTACAGTTTGGTTTGCAGTGTAGCACCATCACACAGATTTGTTGTAATATTTGTTAAAAATGAATACTACTGTTTAGCAACTAATTATTAGCAAACTGGGTTTGAAATTAGTCGTTGAGCACCCCAGAGTCCAAACCTCAGTGATGTACAACAAAGAAAAAACAAACATCTCTCACTGGTGATTTTGAACCTTGACAAAAAGCAACTAATTAATTATTAACAGTTGATTTTCTGCAAAGGTAAACATACAAACAATTTTATTGGATGAGAACTGACTGTTGACATACTGAATTTGAGCAATTTCCCCTTTATACACTGAATGTGGAAATTTTTCCATGAAGGAAACTGATGAGGTGACTATTTGAAACTATGATTGCACTGATTTCCTTTGTTACATATGAGCTGATCATAAATGAGAAAACCAGTTTAAAAAAAAGCAGAAAAGTCACATGAATGCAAGAACTCTTCAACAAAAGTCACATGAGTGCAAGAACACTTCAGCAGTAACTTATTTAGTCTGGAAAATGAGCAACATAATTATTTAATATTATTGTGTCACCTTCTTATAAATACTTTTGGTGGGGCCACGGTGCATCAGCAGAAAGCTCAGTGCTTGCAACTGCAGGAAGCTGCAGATGTTTGACAGAGAAAATAAGTTGTCTTCACAACCCAGAAAGAACAGTGGCATAACAAGACTAATAATAGCTTTTAAAATTCTGTTCAACTCTGCCGATTTACACACTTCACTTTTATCCTAATGTAGTCTTAGTCCTACATGTGTGATGACAGAAAAGTTTCATCATACTTGCCTTGTTGATTCAAAAGTAACTTTCAGCAGCTCACAAGCTTTATGATTATAACCTATTTTATAGTGTAGTATTCTTTTAAATGAACAGCTTGTGATTTTTTTTTTTTTTTTTTGGTTTCCTTCAGCAAACC
>VUQJ01001568.1:56891-68661 GCA_015108635.1 Andinoacara biseriatus
TACTTTTGTAAACAACCTATGTTGGGAATCCCAAAAGATGACCTCTGACCTCCTAACTGCTCATTTTGTGGCACCATTTACATTTTAACTTGTAACCTAAAAACAGTAAAATCTAACTGCCCGGAAACCTTTATCTTTTCCATTTATGATAGTTTTATTCCTTTTCGCGTCACACTTAGAGGTAGAAATTATCAATCAAGCTCTAAAACCAACAGTAAGGCCGTCAAACCAGTAAAATGAACACCACGAGCAGAACTGAAATATTTATTGCAAAAGAGGTGGTTACACATGCAGATTGAGACTCTTTAATTACTATTCAGTTATAGCCTTACACCACATTTATGTGTGGCTATGCTGGATGGCAATCTACTATTGGTTTGAACCCTTATTTACTGCAGAAAATCTTTATTCTGATTTTTTTTTTTTTAAATGTTTTTACAATCTTTTAATCCACATCCACACACCAGCGATAAGTGTCCCTTACATAAATGCCTGCACTGCTCAAGATCCTGATGTTTAGTCCATTGAGACTGGAAAAAAATAGTCAGAGCTCATGGTTTTTCCCATGCCTAACAACAGTGTTTATGTGTGATTCAACAATACAAACATTTCTGTGGATTACAGAAAGTTGCAGCGGCATCAGCGGCAGCCTGTGGCTCAGATGGAGCACAGCAAACGCTGACCGTTTTCAGCTCGTAACGTCCAGTAATGCCGCTCACAGCAGCTGTTTGGCTGAAAAGGTTATCAAAAAAGCCAACAAGTGATGTTTGATTTTATTTGTTTGTGCCCCGTTCTGAAAATCATTTACGTCTATTAAGCTGTGGTCGTGGTCTGACGCAAAGACAGCTGCCTCATGTGGCTTCAGTTCCTGATGCAAAAGTGCTGATCAGCAGTTGTGCACTTTTTGTCTGTCTGGCTGTCGGTTCCCATCTTGCATCCCCCAGAATGTTATTGCAGGGCAGTTTGAGCTTTCTTTGATCACAGCCATGTCAGACTCTTAGAAGGCCAGGGGAAATCTGAGGAAAATAAGTTGGGTTTTGTTTTGTTTTGGTTTTTTTGGAGTGTGAATTCCATGTCTGGTTGTTTGGATGTTGGCTGATGAGCTGATTCTGGAAGTTTATGCAGCTGAGAGCAGGACTCAGCACCCCCTCCTTCAGTGAGAAAGAGCTGCTTCCCTGCACCCTGGGAAAGCACACATACTGCAGTCACGTCGCGAACACGGAGGTTTATGAAACACCTCTGATCAAAGGAAGGAGCCACTGTTCATTTCAGTTTGACAGATTGTGAAATAAAGTCAGTGGTTGGAGTATCTTCCTGCAGGTTAAGAGAGAAGCTGTTTTACAGCCTCGCTGCTGCATATGGATTCCCTGTTAACCTCTGTGTGAGCCACAGGTCAACCTCGGAAATTCTTTATGCCAGTGTGATCTCACAGAGGAGCACAATAGAGGTACGCACACTAGCTAAACACTACAGCTGAAGGCAGGTCTCTGGGAGCAGTTTTGCTCTACTCGAGTGCAGTTAGCTCGACGTGCACAGAACGAGACAAATGGGTGTGCACGAGCTTGTCCCAATGCTTGCTGGTGAAGTTGTCAGCCACAAGCGGATCTATAGTACGTCACGCCTCCTTCCCGAGTACTTCCCTAAAATCCATTTTGTGCTGACAGCAAAATGCAGAGGGGCCACATATCAAAGGATTGGATGATTACATTTGATTTTTATTGTCATTCCACATATTAGTACAAAATGCCCTTTAGACTTTAACCAGATTACGTTTTCATCACAACTGAGAGCAGGTCTGGGCTTCTTCAGATTGACAGGGAGTGAAGCTACAAGCAGGAATTACTGCTGCTCGTGCATCTTAAGTGGAAACTTAACAATATCACCAGTTTTAGCTAAGAGTTGATTTTTATTAATGACTTTGCATCCCTCCCTGTTTAAGTGTTTATTGTGTGTGGAGCTCAAGGTGCTTCCCATGGACAAGCAAAGCACACAGGGAACATGTCCTAACATGACCTGCTGGTACAAAACCACTTAAGATTGTTTCCTGACCTTAAGTTCAGGCAGGGAGACCAAACGTAAGCACACGTACATGTTATCTCCTTCTACACATGTAAAGTGGTGCGCTTTATTTTTTTATTTCATGTCCAACTGTGTGCATTGCCTGAGTGTTTGCCCGCCTCTGCAGTGCCGAGGGACTGAACACACCTGCAGGAAAAAGGTCTCAGGTGAGGGTGTAGTCTATTACCTGGGCAACCAGGATAAACACTGGCTGTTTGGGAGACTCCAAAACATTCAAGTTTTATTATTTTGTTGGTGTAGGTTGCTGCAGATTACGCTGAAAATAAACAAAACAAGAACAAGAACAAAAAGACAGAAAAACAGACACAAATGTAAGAAAAGGCTTTGCTGAGTGTTTTCCACTCACAGGTTTCTACAGAACTCTTCTTCCTTGTATTAAAATGTTTGGGTTTCCTCGCTAGGGGCAGCAAGCACGTCTCAGGAAGACAGAGGGACTTCCACAGCACCGCTGAACTGTTCAAAGCGAAACCTGTCTTCTTCTTTAAGTGGTATATCCTTCCAGAAAATCACAAGCAGTTCCACCCTAACCTGCTTTACAGCTGCTGGCTTCATGCCATCTGGCTTAAGTGATGAGATTAGTCACATGAGACATTTACAAATTATCAAGTAAAACAACTGAAGGTACACTGAGCTTGATCCAAAGCAGGAGGCACGAGTCCCACGTGGAATGTCAAGTATGTGATATATTTTATGTATCCCTCATGGGAAGTGAGGACAGGTTTTAAACGATCAACAGGCATCATACAGCATGTGGAGAATCAACACATAAAAAGTATGTGCGTACACACACTAAATTTGTTGTTTTTCTCCTCAAACCATTCACAAACTGTTTTTGCTGTGCGGGAGGGGTCATTATCCTGCTGAAAGAGGCCACAGTCATCAGGGAATACCGTCTCCATGAAAGGGTGTACATGATCTGCAGCGATGCTTAGGCAGGTGGTATGTTTCAGAGCAACATTCACATGGATGGCAGGAGTCAAGGTTTCTCAGCAAAACTTTACCCAAAGCTTCATACTGCCTCCGTTGGCTTGCCTTTTTCCCATAATGCATACTGGTGCTGGGTGCTCCCCAGATAAGCACCTGGCCATCCACATGATATAAAAGAAAACATGATTCATCACACCTGGCCACCTTCTTCCATTGCTCCGTGGTCCAGTTCTGATGCTCACAGGCCCATTGTTTGCACTTTAAGGAGGTGACAGAGGTCACCATGGGCACCCTGACTGATCTGCCACTACACAGAAATGCTCTGACCCAGTTGCCTAGCCATTACAATTTGGCCTTTATCTAACTCGCCGCGATAAGGTGCCGTGATAAGGAGATAATCAGTGTTATTCACTTCACCAGTCAGAGGTCATAATGTTATGCCTGATTAGTGTTTATGTATACAGAAAGACTGCATTTAAAAGTCAGGTTATCTCTCTTAAGGACATTTTTTTTATTTATCTGATTGTCTCAGGAAAGAAGCAGCGCTTTGATGTGCTTGTTTTGCGAGCTGAAATTTAATCGGAAACCCATTATGAAGCACATCATGAGTTTGTGTTTTATATAGAACTGTGCCAGTGATCATTAGGTTTTTTTCCAAATTTTTTAACCCATCGTAATAATTCTTTGCTCTTGTTCTTTTTGGCACAGGACAATAAAATAAATGTGGTAATACATGTTATGTTAAAGTACACATTATCATACTTTGGTCATACTGTCACTGTGTGCCTTTACAGATTGATGGGTCTGATATACAAAACAAACAAACACAATTAAAGTGGTAACCCCTTGGACCCTTTGAATTCAGTCCCTGGCTATACAAGGGATCAGAGTGCCCTCTTGTGGCTGAAGCTGGCACCTGCAGTTACAGAGATTTGTAATACACGGTGAGAAACTGCTGCTGCTTGATTAATTCTCTCAGATAATGTATTTAAATTACATAGCATTACTTGCTTTCTTCTTAAGTTGGATTTACTTTTGAATATTACCAGCTTTTTGTTGAGACCCCGTAAAAAAATTTTCTGGCTTTTAAAATATTCCTCTAAGCATTTGACAGCAGTGCTATCACTTCTCTTGGAGACAAATAACCTCCCCCCACTGACCAATATAAAGCCACCAGCAGATGATAAAGCTCATTTGTGTCTGCTTACGAGGAGAAATTACGCATAATCCATTCTTAGAGGCAGACAGCACCTAGACACATGGATGGAACTGAGGAGAGAAAAGGCAGCCATTCATTCATGGTTCATGTTTGTTTGGGATTATGACCTGATGAACTCATCCAGCTCTCTTCACTGATACCACCAGGTATAGTTGCTTCCCAAAGCTCATACTTTAAAAGTAAAGCAGATGCTAAGTATGCTTGGTGACTGCACACTTTGGATTAGCTGATTAGTTACTCCACTTGCACACTAGTTGTAGTTTCATGCGCTGTAATGTGTTTGTGTGAGATTCCATATCAGTGTGAGGGGAGCGGTCTGTTTGTTATATTATCAGCTTCTTTCACCCTGAGGCAGATATTCAGTTACACAGGCTGTTAAATCCACCCCGTGCACACCCTTTCCTGCCAATTTCAGATCTCGGTGAGCTTGGTAATCCCTCACTTAATTTTCACCCTTAGGACCATTCCATTTAGTGTCCAGCAGAGGGAGTTGCTGGATATGTAATTTATGCTGCTGTACCTGTAGCTCACGTGGTTACTTTTGGATTTGATTTTCATATCATCTGTAACAAAATCTACATTTTGTTGCGTTAGTTACAATATTTGCTACACTCTAACAATAAAGAAATTCATAACTGTAGAAGTTCAGGGACAATTTTTTTTTCATTTAGGAATGGCACTACATTAGTGAAGTGATGAATTCTGTGTAAGAGTGAAAGGCTTTAGATTTATTTTGGGCTGTGTTAATGAATACCAGAATATCTGCTCAGGATTGACCAAATCTAAGTGTGTTATTTATAGTCTGAATAAGTGATAGTTTGAATTTCCGTTCATTTTTAAAATATTATATAAGAGGTCAAACTCTTACTAATGCTACGAATCAAGCTGCTCCGTGTTCGTGTTGCACAACTACTTAATGTGGCGAAGATGCTGAGAGATTAAATGCAACACTTTTTGTTCGTTTCACTCAGCTACCAAAATATAGCAACACCTCAAGAAATGATATCCTTCCTACTATCATTATTTCTGAATGAGTCTAACTAAATGGAATTAGGTGTGCAGTTTACAATAACTGTAAAGTGTATGTTTGCTGTGTTAGTTTAAGATATCTGCATATTCAAAGCACTCTTCTGTGTATGTTTGTTTCTATGCATTACCCTCTGCCTTTGACGGGACCCTCCTGTCTCCCCGCATCTGGTGGGACATCCTTTGGCTTTCTGTTGGCTAACTTTAGTTTCACAGCTTGCATGATCTCTCTAAGCCTTTTTGGTGTGCCAAAGTAGATTTACCTTCAATAACCATTTATTAAATCTCTATCCATTAGACTCTGAGGCTTCATAAGAGCTTGCCGCATTAAGCCTGATTATGGGACGCCCGGCAGAGGAAAAGGGTCTATGTGTCAAGTGTGTCATCGAGTGATTTACATCCCTGGCAGGGATCTCTGTCTTGTCAGTCAGGAGTAAGCTGCATAGAGGAGAGAGAAGCATTGAAACCTATGCTGAAGGTGAAGCATAATAGCTTAAACGTTTTAAGAGGCTGGTGCTGTTACCTGGTGTCTCGAGGGTTTCTGTCTGTTTCTAACGTTGACATTGCTGCTGAACCCTGACCTGTCGCGTCTCTCGAAGGATTCCTCTATTGAGTTAAGTCTTCGTCATGGACGCTAAGGGCCAGACTGGCACCTTTAAAAGGTCCTCTCTCAAACGTAGCACATCTGGCTCGCAGAAGGTAAGATGAAGCCTGCAGGCAACAACGTGGAAAGCTATTACCTTTTATTACTGTTCAGAATTGTTTCCACTCTTGCATATTTTGTTTATCTGGGAAAATAAAAAGTTTTAAAAGATTTTCTTGATATTGAATTGCAATTTATTATTAAAGTAACTTTAATGACTGATGTTGTTCTCAGGTTTAGGAGTATGTAAGTTTAGCTTAGTTTTTTTACAAACTTCTCGCAACAACCAACTGTAGCATGATGCCAACACTATAAGGCAGCCTGAGACTGTGTCAACCAATCATCTTAGAGCTTTTCTCTTTAGCATAAGGAGACTCATCTTTAAGTGCTGATATACCCTTAAAAGTTAAGTGGTATTTAAAACTCTGCAGCTACATTCTTCAGTACAGTGTTTAATCCTAATGACCTAACATGGATAATCTGGATATTAAAGACTTTTATATCTCTGCAGAGAATGTTTTCATGTGTTTAAAAATCTCTGAAAGTAACAAATATGTAGAGAAGAGCATGCATACGGCAAGTTAAGTGATTTTGCCCTGTTTTTGCTGATGCTCATAAGCACAGATTTTTTGAGGACAAATAACAAAAAAATGACACTTTCAATAGCAACGAAAAAAATGTAAAAAGCATATTGAGTTCCACACGTTATCAGACTAGATGTAGTCCAGATCAATATTTACCAAGACATCAGTGAAGCCTTTCCATTTTTAAGAACTGTAGAAAACTCTTTACTCTGTGGCCTAATCATTCACTCAGCAGCGCCTTCGTGCTGCCGTACAAATGCTGATTAATGCAAATATCACATGGCAGCAACTCGATGCATATAGACACGGTCAAGACAACCTGCTTAAGTTCAAACCGAGCATCAAAATGAGGAAGAAAAGGTGATGACTTTGTTGAACGTGGCATGGTTGTTGGTGCCAGACAGGCTGGTCTGAGTATTTCAGAAAGTGCTGATCTGCAGCGATTTTCCCACACAACCGTCTCCAGGGTTTTCAAGGAACGGTCTAAAAAAGAGAAAAATATGTGGTGAGTGGCAATTCTCTGGACGAAAATGTCTTGTTGATGCCAGAGGTCGGCGGAGAAAGGCCAGACTGCTTCAAACTGATAGGAAGGCAGCAGTAACTCAACCCGCTTTTTACAAGATTTTACAAGATTTTACAAGATTTCGTCACCTTCTTAAAATAACGACAGAAGTCATTTTTTAATTAAAGTTATATTATTGCCTAAATCACCTACTTTTCAATGTTTTTTTTTCCAGTTTTTTGTCTTTTCTGAAAAACCTGAAACGTAGACCGTTATTTTAACAACACAGCATCTCAGACCACGAAGCAGGTGGGCCACTGCAGTAGCAGAAGTCCCAAAACGTTGCCTGGCGTGATGAGTATCGATTCCTGCTGCAACATTCAGATGGAAGTGTAAGAATCTGGTGTAAAACAACATGGAAGCATGGATCTGTCCTGCCTTCAATTAGTGGTTCAATTGCGGTGTAATGGTGTGGGGGATATTTTCCTGCCACACTTTGGGACCCTTTGTACCAACTGAGGATCATTTAAATGCCACAGCCCACCTGAATATTGTTGAGCCATGTCACAAAACTCAAATCAGCTTATACCGATTTCTTGAGCATGACAATGAGCTCACTGTGTTCAAATGGCCTCCAGTCACCAGCTCTCAATCCAATACAGCACCTTTGGGATGCAGTAGAATGGAAGATTCACATCATGAATCTGCAGCAACTTTGCGATGTTATCACGTCAATATGGACCAAAACCTCTTAGGAATGTTTCCAGCACCTTGCTGAATCCATGTCATGAAGATTTAAGGCAGCTCTGAAGGCAAAAGAGGGCCCAACTTCATACTAGCAAAGTGTATTTAATAAAGTGTTCGGTGAGTGTATATTGTGTTGTTGGGAACCAGTGTGCTAAATATAAACTCGATCTTTGCACAGACCGTATATCTGAAAAATAAGCCTGTCCTTTTTTCTGAATGTGGACATTTACCCTTTTCTTATGATAGTCTTTAATCATCACAAATTTATTTTCTTCATCAGTTACAGCGGTTCATCGTATGGAGATGGATTTTTAACATTTCTTTATCCACAGTAATTTATTCTATATCAATTTAAAAACAGAGTTTAAAAACATAGCAAAGTATTCATCTCCATCTATGTCTCTGTTATTGGAAAAGAGTAACTTACTGGGAAATATGTAGGGGAATTTATTTTTGGTTGATTATTTCTTTGTTGTAACAGTGTTTTTTGGCAATAAATCTTATACTGTTGGAAAGCCTGGTTATTTTCCCTTAAATGGAGCCACATTTGTGAGTTGAATATGTGGGTTACGCTTATGAAACACTTGCCAAGAAGCACTGTTACAACAAAGAAATAATCAACCAACCACAAATTTCCTTGCTTAGTTTATTTCCTAGTAAGAAATGGCCATGAAGCCTCTTCAGTTTAATAGAGGTCCTTTCTGATGACTTTCAGGCACTTCAGTAATAAAAACTGCAAAATCAGTGAATCATATATCTTACCAGATTCACTCTGGCTTTTGCAAACTCATTTGACATTTTGATATAAACACCACGCCTCAGGTCAGGTGCAGAACAAGAAGCATTCAGTTGTTCTTCTGTGGTGAAGCTAAGTGGTTTTTAGTCAAGGAAAAGCTAAAGGACTATTACAAAAGATGTGGTCAAGGCAAAAAGGAAATTCCTCGAATATTTCTCTATGCTGTAAGACGGTGAACTGTTCCATACAAAAACTACATTTGCTACACTCACACATTGATGTTTGAGTGAAAAGAGATACAACCAAGAAATGATTTGACCCCCGGTTTAAGTCATAATTTTAACCACTTACAAATAAATTCAATAATTTCTTTTATTAACAGTGGGTAAACTCAGGATAATTCCAAGATAAATTATTGGCAAAAGCATTCTATAACAGTTACCTAATGTGCATTTTAGAGAGGGAAAGCATTTGATCCCCTTGGAACAAGACTTAGTAGTTGGTAAATAATATTTGTTGGCAAGCACAGCTGTCAGATGTGTCTTGTAGTTAGTGACTTAGTTTACACAAGTCTCAGCAGAGATATTCCACCAATCCTCTTTACAGACCTTTTCCAAATCCTGGTGTCTAGGCAGTTGCTTGGCTGCACAGAGGTTCAGCTGTCTGTATAGGTTTTCTATTGGATTAAGACCCAGAGACTGAGTCACTCCGTAGCCTTAATGTGCTCCTTCTTGAGTCACTCAAGAAGGGTCATCTTGCTTGAGACCCATCCACAATGACCTGGTTGAGTTTAGGAGGTTCCACTCCAAGATTTTTCCATCTTTCGGTCTTCCTCATTGTGAAGAGGTTGAATATGTAGACCGCTTAGGGGCCCAGGTTTTCCTTTATTCAACAAAGTGGTCCAATTAGCAATGAATGCTGGCTTGGTAACTGTTAATCCTTAACTTGCTTCCAATGAAACCCTTGTTGAAAAGTATACTTGACCCAAATAAACTCAAACCTTTTTCTTGATATCTTTAACTGTTGAAATACCCTTACAACTGAAATTATAATCAGTCCAGTTCTCTGGAAGTAGTTAAAATTATGAATTCAGCAGGGTGTCAAATTTGACTGTAAATACAACCCCATTAACTTCAGCTGCAAGTAGTCACTTGTGTGCACAAACTGTGTCTGGCTTACAACTTCCATCATCAGAGCTGTCATTTAGAGACGACATCGAGAACCGTCAGTCATGACAGGATGCTGAAGATTTAGAAAGCTTTCAGAACATCTGCTCTGAAGAACAACAAAACAAAACTAACATGATCGCAAAGGTCCTGCAGGAAGGTTTAGCTGACTCAGGAGATGTGGTGCATTGTTCCACGGTGCAGAACTGATCCACAATGAGGATCTAAAATTGCAATCCCATCATCATTACTTGCAATCCCATCATAATTGTCCACATATAGCATGCAACAGGATGTTTGAAGAAGAAAAAACTCACACTGATGCTGAAGAATTGCTGTACCACTAACCATCACATCTGTTGATGTTGCTATGTATATACAGTAAGGCATATAAATGTTTACATGCAATCCTTAAATTTGCTGGGTAACCTGTTTTCATATTATTTTTTAGGTATTTTCAGGTTATGAAAACTGTTGGCCATGCTGAAAAATACTTTACTTTTACTACGGGAAGATGTAATATACATTAAGCATGCCCTAAATTTATTCTGCTTCCTTGATTTTTGGTCTCTATTCTAGTCAGACTGCTTCAGGGAAAAGTGAAAAACAGCAGCCTTAAAACATGTCTTATGACTCCCTAAACTCTCGGGGATAATCAGTGACATGTTGGACTCGTGATGGCTAACTGGATTTTTCAACTCAGAAGGACAAAGAGCGCATTTACAAACAGGGCTAAGTGAAAACAGTTAGCTGCACAGTTAATGCAAATTTGCCTATCCGGACCCTGGAAGTGGAGTGTGCCACTTTGACAAAATAGCTTTTCTCCTCAAGTAAAAAATATGTGAAAGGCAGCTTTATATTCAGTCCACGTGGTTTACCATGAGTTTGAAATATTTTTTTAGACAGTTAAATAAGCCTTCATGGGGTTTCTTCCTGTCACAATGCATCGAGCGCTAACCAGCATGACCACTCGGTACCAACGGCGAGCAAATAGTTGCTTTGATCATCAACCCTAGTGACATCACATTCCTGATAGGACCCCCCCCAAATCCTTTCTGGTCCATTTCACTTGTGCTGACAAGGCTTTTGTTGTATGAATAAAATTAAAAAAGCAATATTGTGAATATCTGACACACTGATTTTCAGCTATAGCCACAAAATATATCCAAGCACGTGCTGCCCGACAGATATCAAAATATCGATATATAAACTCATCATTATACCTTCTCTAAATAACCAGTGGGACTGAGTACTGTAATTGTAGCTCTACTGGAACAAATTAGCTGTGATCTAGTTGTTGCTAAGCTGTGGGTCAGGAGACCAGGACCATGTGATTCCACTATAAAAAGGAATGAATGTATGGCATACTGTGAATGTGACCTGTGTATATGTTCTGATATGCATATACAGCCAGAGCAACATACTGCATTAAAGTGCTATGAATGGTCACAGATTAATGGAAAAACATTGCGTCAGTACAGCTGATAATTTCCATCTCATACAACTGTCTTTTGTTTTCAGCAATCATGTTCTCAAAAAACTCTGCACGTTGGAATGAATGTTGTTTATTGTTCTGAGGCTTGTCTTAAGTCTTGTTAATTTGCTTGGTGTGACACAATCGGATCCTGCATTATCTAATTCTTCAAGGGTTTTTGGGGTTTTTTTGTAGGGTTTTTTTGTTTTTTTGTTAAGCGCTCAAAGGCAGCTCTTAACGAGCCAGCTGGTTGCTGACTGGATTTTAGTTTTAATTGCTGTGGTTAATGAGTTTAAGTAAGCTGAAATAACTGCGTCACACTGGTCAAACCCTTCTGGAAATGCCCTTTGTTTTGCTCGGCTATAATTAACATTGGCCCATGTGCGTTTTTTACTGGAGCAGGAAGAAAAGTGGGAAACTGGAGGGGGATGTTAGGCTTCTCCCTTTGTCTTTCTGTCATCCACCACCAACCTCTGATGGGCTAAAACTGCTCACTTCAACCATAAAAGGAGTGCTTATCAAATCATTCACATGAGAAAGGCTTTAAGCAGACGTCTGCTACTTAGCGCCTGTTCGCTCCATCTCTAGTTAATACGAATGCATCTGCAATCCCTTTATAACTTGGAAAAAAAAAAGGGGGGGGGGGGGGGATTAAAAATTAAAAAAA
>VUQJ01001568.1:71772-82449 GCA_015108635.1 Andinoacara biseriatus
TCTTTTTCTAGTATATCCGGGTTTCATACGACACCAAGCCTGACAACCTACTGCATTTGATGGTAAAGGACTGGCAGTTGGAGCTGCCCACCCTACTCATCTCTGTACACGGAGGTCTCCAGAACTTTGACCTCCAGCCCAAACTCAAGCAAGTCTTTGGCAAAGGCCTGATTAAAGCTGCAGTCACCACTGGAGCCTGGATCTTCACAGGTGGAGTCAACACAGGTAGGACGTTGACAATAATGCTTTTAAGGTTCACTTAAAACTTAACAATAATCAGCTTGTGACATTAGAAGATTATTTTTGCTCCAAATTGTCATTACATAATACTACTCTGCAATTTCCTGGGGGAGATTTGACTAACCCATTGTCACAGGTTTAGGCTCTATAATTAGAGCTTTAGTGGGAAAATTCATTGCAAATGATAGATATTGCGTGGCGTTACCACAGTATTACCACAGTATGCCCCATATTGTAGCCCCATTAGGAAAGAATTTTCTTTTGTTTTGTGTGTCAATTTTAACTTAGGGGTCATCCGTCATGTTGGTGATGCCTTAAAGGACCATTCCTCTAAGTCAAGAGGAAAAGTGTGTGCTATAGGAATTGCTCCATGGGGGATTTTGGAAAACAAAGAAGACCTCCTTGGAAAAGATGTAAGAACATTTGCAGCAGTATGTGAACTCCTTAAAAAAAAAAGACTTTTAAAACTAATATCTCCTTTTTTTTTCCAGGTAACCAGACCCTATCAGGCGATGGCAAACCCACTGAGCAAACTGGCTGTGCTCAACAGCAGCCATTCCCACTTTATCCTCACTGACAATGGAACCTGCGGGAAGTACGGCTCTGAGGTCAAACTCCGTCGACTGCTGGAGAAGCACATCTCTCTGCAGAAGATCAACACTCGTAAGTCGTGTAGTGCACTGCAGCTTTCTAACATATTCCATCCTCCATGGTGTGCGCAAATGAGCTAAAACCTTGTTGGACATATGGATGAAGAGCTCCTCTGTGACCTGTGGGCTTCCCTTTGTCATCCTATGCCTGGAGCTTGGATAAGGCAGGGACAGCAAAGGGATGCTCAGCTGTCACCACTTACTTCATTCCCTCTTTCATCTGATTTGTCTGTTCACATGTTGCATCTTAGTGTAATATAAGCTTCATCATTTCACTCTCAAAGAAAGGATGGAACAAATGAGTATTTTTTCTTGTGTATTCCAGGTTTGGGCCAGGGGGTTCCTCTGGTGTGTTTAATAGTAGAGGGTGGTCCCAACGTTATCTCCATTGCCTTGGAGAGCCTAAGAGACGAGCCCCCCATCCCTGTGGTGGTGTGCGATGGCAGCGGCCGCGCTTCTGACATCATTTCCTTTGCGCACAAGTTCTCAGAGGATGGAGGGTGAGGTTTTAGATGGTTTGTCCTTTACAGTGCTATCATCCCTTTAACAAAAAAAACCAACCCCCCCCCCCTTTTTTTTTTTTAAATCCTGTCCTCCAGCCTGGTTAATGATGATGTCAGAGACCAACTTTTAGTGACTATTCAGAAGACATTCAATTACAGCAAAAGCCAGTCACAGCAGATCCTGCTCATGGTAATGGAGTGCATGAAAAAAAGGGAATTGGTGAGTAGAAGAACTGTGTGTAAGTGACGGTGTGAACGTATTCATGCTCCTCATATTTCAAGTCATGTATTTCAAAATAACATGTCTGTGTCAATCAATAAATCTTTTTGAGTTGTGAAGCATCCGGTCTCCATCGTCATTCATCCAGTCCACTCATCTGTGTACGTCCATTAACATATTGAATAAACATAATCCCCACAACCTTGTCATTTCACGTCCTTTATGTGGTCATGTGCAGTATATCACGTAATCTGGAGCATTTCCATCTTTACTGTAGGCTATCATCAACTGTCATGCATGTATGCAAGCACGTAACGGTCAAATGATGGTGGAAGCCTAATTCTGCAGTTCCTTATTTCCACGTAAACAACACAGTTCAGCACACACCCGGTAAAGGTTTTCACAGACAGCAGAAAAACCCAGAGCCGAGCGTGTTTCTTCAAGGTGACGACCAAAATAGCAGCAGCACTTGTGCATCTCTAGCAGATTCCCAGAGGCACAATTGACGCTATAAACAGTTTGTAATACCGTATAATCTCAGGACTCTATACATTTGAGAGTAAAAGATCAGCACCCACTACCGAGTGCTTAGCTCATACTTCATCTATTCACACATACAGCACACAGATGGAGGAGAGGATCCAGCTCTCTAATCCTCAGCCAGGTTGCTCTATCCACTCCAAAGGCTTTCAGTCCCCAGAGTGCTATCAGTTTACCACTTTAGTCTGAAACTCTCTATCCCAGATGTATTAGACTGCCTAATGCTCCAAAAACACTCAGATAAGCAACTTAAACTGCTTTTTGAAAGATCATACCACTTTGGACTTTTGCTATTCTCTGTTGAGACAAAGTGGCAGAACAACCAAGTTGTTTGAGCTCTTTATACACACAACTAACAAGCAACACTACTGTGTGCTCCTAAACTAAAGTGCCATAACTAACCTACAGGTGAATCAGTGTTGCTGTCTAGTCCACACATAATCCTTTCATCCTAAGTGCATCCAAGGTGAACATCTGGGTTAGGCAGATAAAAACACTGATTTAGAGGGCTACATTTTTACTCTGATGTAACACTAGAATGCAACATTTAACAGAATTATAAAATTATAAAAGTCTCCGTAGCTGCAAACTCCCCCAAAAAACAAGAGAAACAAAAGTGTTCAGTGTTCATACTGATGCAGACTGCTCATTATTAACGCATCCCGAGGCCAGCTCGGAAAACTCTGGCACTGTGCCACATATTCATGCCAATCTAATCCCATTCACCACAGCTACGCATGTGACAGACCCGTCAGCATAATTTCATTTGATATAGTCAAGTCTATAACAAGGCAAGAGCTATCACAGTGTCTGACGAGTAAATTAGTTGGTTATGCTCGAAAGGCCACAGAGTGCTGCAGAAAGAAGCCCTGCTGAAAATCAGTGGATCTCACTAAAGTCAGAGACACAAGTCCATTCATTCAGTCATCCATTTATCTACATAGTTTGTTATTAACAACTGCAATCATTCCTTATCTTTGTCTTTTTTTTTATTCTCACGCGTAGATTACGGTTTTTCGAATGGGTTCTGAGGGACAACAGGATATAGAAATGGCCATCCTTACTGCTTTGTTAAAAGGTAGTATCAGACTGCAACACTACTGGTTATCCCACTCTAAGCTGAACTCTAGCTCATCTCCTTGAACTGTATATGTATAGTTTATTATTTCACAGCAATATTTTCTCTCACGGCATCCCGCACATGCCTGCTCTCTTCATGTCTCTTTGTCTTTTACTTGCATCAGGCACAAACGCTTCAGCAGCAGATCAGCTCAGTTTGGCTCTGGCCTGGAACAGAGTGGATATTGCGCGAAATCACATCTTTGTTTACGGACACAATTTGCCAGTGAGTGGTCCTCGCTTCTGAACAGTGTAAATTATTCATTTCACATCAGTGCTTTGTGATTGCAAAGTTGCCCCTACGTGAATTCAGGACTGAAGGAAATAATTTGGTTTCGAAAATCCAATCAAAAAGAAAGAGTGTGAAAATGGAGTTGATGAAAGTTTCCTTCCACTCAAAAATATGCTTTATTATTGGATGCTTGCCCACAGCTACACTGAATGACGCATTTTCAGACTTTTCAAGCTCATCTGCTGAAACAGGCAGTGTACACAACTGTGATATGAAAGTACTACATGAGATGAACATATGCTGAAAAGAACTGATTCTTTGATGAGGGGAAGACCGTAGCACTTTTTAGCTTGGTGATGTCAGATGCTTTAAATGTTTAAAGACCAGCGGGTGTTTCCTACATATATGCACATGTACATTTTATTAATGTTTTACTACTCAAATACAAAAAAATGGCAACTGATATGATCAAGTTAGACTTATAGAAGAAAAGCAAACTTATATTTGATGTTCTTTTATTCCTGCTCGGTCAGCCTGCTGGTGCCATCGCCAACACTACCAGTGCAGCCCCATCTCAGGAGAAACAGAAGAGCCCTGCCAGCGCTTCCCGCAGCAAGACGCGAGTTAAAAAGGGGAAGGGAAAGGGAAAGGCCAAACCTGAACCTCCAGAGGAAACAGATCCAAGGAAGTTGGAGTTGATTCGTTGGGTATGAAGGAGGTTTATGGCAAACACTTCATGTGGAAGTGTAAGAGAATAGACCAAAGGTATAGAAAGTAAGATCATATATTAACTTCTTTCAGGTGAACTCACTGGAGCAGGCTATGATGGATGCTCTGGTACTGGACAGAGTGGACTTTGTCAAACTTCTTCTTGAGAATGGAGTCAATATTCACCACTTCCTCACCATTCCCAGGCTGGAGGAGTTATACAACACGGTGGGTCTGAGAAACCCCCAGCAAAAGATAGACAACAATATATGAAATAGATGGTCTGACAAGTATGAAAAAAGGCTGACACTTCACCTAACCTTCTTTTTCTTCCTCTCTTCACATCTCTCAGAAACTTGGCCCTGCAAATACACTGCATGTTGTGGTTAGGGATGTCAAAAAAGTAAGACAATATTTGCTTATACCAATAAATATTCAGCATTTATATTACTTTACGTCAGTTAAGGCAGTGCTATTTTATATGTGACTGTGGTGACTCTGCAGGGAAACCTTCCTCCAGATTATCAAATTACTTTGATTGATATTGGTCTGGTGCTGGAATACCTCATGGGTGGAGCTTACAGGAGCAATTACACCAGGAAGGTTTTCCGTAACCTCTACAATAACCTATATGGACTAAAAAGGGTACGCATCGATGGGAGGAAATAAATGACAATGGTTTGTTCATCATATTAAGTAACAATTTATGTTAATTGCAATGCTTTGTTCTCTTCTTGCAGCCCAAAGCTCTGAAGCTTCTAGGAATGGAGGTAGGGTTTAACTGGTTTAACTAACTAAACCTACACAGCAGCACAATCCATCTAGCTGATTTTTCTCTTTTTAGGATGATGAACCAAGGCCAAAAGGCAAGAAAAAGCCAAAAAAGAAGAAAGAGGAGGAGGTGGAAATTGATGTGGATGATCCTGAGGTCTGTCGGTTCAAGTTTCCCTTCCACGAGCTGATGCTGTGGGCGGTACTGATGAAACGCCAAAAGATGGCGCTATTTCTCTGGCAGCGTGGAGAAGAGGCTATGGCAAAGGCCTTAGTGGCTTGTAAACTGTATAAGGCCATGGCTCATGAGTGCTCTGAGAGTGAACTGGTCGATGACATCTCCCAAGATCTGGAGAACAACTCCAAGTGAGTGATGCAGAATAACCGTGTCAGATAAAGCTGACATCAAGATGAATTCAGCACTTTTATCTTTTCTGCCCACCACTCCAAACAGTTTAGGTTCACTAACTTTATGATTTTATTGCTTTCTGTAATTATTTACGTCTTTTTTTTTTTTTTTGCTTCAAACTACTTTGAGAAGCACTACATAGAAATAACTACTGTTACATCCATCTCACAGAGAATTTGGACAACTGGCCTATGAACTGTTGGACCAGTCCTACAAACATGATGAACAGGTGGCAATGAAACTCCTAACATACGAGCTGGTTAACTGGAGTAACTCCACCTGTCTGAAGCTGGCTGTGGCTGCTAAGCAACGTGACTTCATCGCTCACACTTGCAGCCAGATGTTGCTCACTGATATGTGGATGGGCTGCTTGAGGATCGGAAAAAGCCCTGGCCTCAAGGTAAACTTAGAAAAAGTCTTTCCTTATGCATGCATGACACAATAAAAAAGAAGAAGAAGAAGAAGAATGTTATTAATTGTAATACTTGCTGTACTAATGGCTTTACAAGAAAAAGAAAAAACTAACGAATGTTATAAAATGATCTTACTCAGGTTATTCTGGGAATCATCTGTCCTCCTCTGATTCTGCTGTTGGATTTCCGCCTTGGAGACGACACCTCCTATCAGGCATCTGGAGGCAAAGAAGTGGGAAAAGACAAAGATGATGACACAAAATCCAGCAAGGTCCATCAGATTTGTTGAAAAGTCACATATTACATCCTAATTTAAACTTATTTAAGAATAAGATAAAAAATTTGCTGTGATGTTATAGGATGTAAACACTGATGCAACTTCCCGAAAAGGAGACGAAGAGGAGGGGAGCACCAAAGTCCATAAAATCCCTGTTGGCAAACGGTTCTTTGAGTTTTACAACGCGCCCTTCACCAAATTCTGGTTTAACACTGTAAGCTCACTTCTTGTGAATGAGGCATGCATTTTAAAAATGCTGCATACAGCAAACAGTTTTGTGACCTTGTTGTTTTGACAGATTTCCTATCTGGGCTATTTGATGCTGTACAACTACATTATCCTGGTGAAAATGGAGCGATGGCCAACTATACAAGAGTGGACTGTCATAGCATACATCCTCACACTCGGCACTGAAAAAGTCCGACAGGTATAAGCAACAGAGTCAGAATATCTTAAATTCCAAACAGTGTTACAAAATTTTAATGGACTGTGTGTTCTCTTAATTCTGCTGTCTAGATTCTGATGTCAGAACCAGGGAAGCTGAAACAAAAGATAAGTGTGTGGTTGGAGGAATACTGGAACATCACAGACCTGGTTGCCATATCCACCTTCCTTCTGGGGCTAATGCTACGACTACAGCCTGAACCATATATGGGCTATGGCAGAGTTATCTATTGTATAGACATCATCTTCTGGTACATTCGTGTTTTGGACATCTTTGGAGTCAACAAATACCTGGGACCTTATGTGATGATGATAGGGAAGATGGTAATAGTTCAATGAATCGCATGGCAGACAACATTGCAGAAAAATAAAATTAAGAGTGTACACTGAGTTTGCATGTTCTCTTTAATTTGTTTCAGATGATTGATATGATGTACTTTGTAGTTATCATGTTGGTGGTGCTCATGAGCTTTGGAGTGGCTCGACAAGCCATTCTTCACCCAGATGAGGAGCCAACATGGCGTCTGGCCAGAAACATTTTCTACATGCCCTATTGGATGATCTATGGGGAGGTTTTTGCAGACTCGATAGACCGTAAGACTAGAATTCATAGTAAGATTCTGTTTCCTGATTCTGGGCAGATGATCAGTGTTGCATTATTTCTCTGTCTTAAAATCTGTGTGTTAGCAATGCCACACTGTAACCACTCAATACTGTGTCTCCCTCTGCTGGTACATTTGGAATAGTTCTCGCTTCAATACATACATTCAATACAATAATGTTGCATTATTGCTTAGGAGCTGAATAGATACTAGATATCATCTCCTCTGTCATGATCATCTGCCTCCAAGTTTTCTTTTTCTGTTGATGTTTCTTCTGTCAAGGTGAAGGAAACAAGACGCTATTTAGAAATGTTATTAAACTTTCTCTAGATGGTGCTATTACATATTCTCTGATACAAACTGAAATTTGCATGTCTGACTTCAGTCTTGATTTGCTGAATAAGTTTCTACAAAAATAAATGTCGGGCACATAAACTATGTTTGATTACTTTTAAAGTCCAATTAACATTTTGATAAGCCCAGTCCTTTCTTTCATGGATACCAGCTTGACCTTGACAGAAATATGACATAAAAGTTTTATGTTTATTGATTCTAACACTTTCTCCATGTCTCTACGGAACTGTGGTTTTCTGGGATTTTTCCAAGTCTACGCAATGGAAATCAACCGTGAGTAACCCAGAATGTTATTCTAATCATTTATCTTGAGGTCTCTACAAATCTATAGCTTTAACCTCCTTTCCTTGCAGCTCCATGTGGTGAACATTTATATGATGAGGATGGGAAGAAACTCCCTCCATGTATCCCTGGCGCCTGGCTCACACCTGCCATTATGGCCTGTTACCTTCTTGTAGCAAACATTCTTCTGGTCAACTTGCTCATTGCAGTCTTCAAGTAATTATAGTTCCAATGTCGGCCTGGTCTATTATTTTTTAGATAAACTTCTACTCTTACAGTTTTTACTCTCTTGTCTGCATTTCTTGTCCCGCAGCAACACCTTCTTTGAAGTCAAGTCCATTTCCAACCAAGTGTGGAAGTTTCAGAGATATCAGCTGATCATGACTTTTCACGACCGTCCCATTCTCCCTCCACCTCTCATCATCTTCAGCCACCTCTATATCCTCTTCAACAGGATGTTCAGGCGGTGTGCCAGGAAGAAACAGGAGGGAGAGCTAGACGAGAAGGACCGCGGCCTCAGTTAGTCTGCTTTTTTAATCCAAAACAATTTATCACAACGTTATCAAAATACTTCATTCTTAAGTGGCATTAATCCAGTTTTTCATTAGTTAATATCTAGATCAAAATACTCATTTTATGATTCTGTAGCCTATAAACATACATAAACTGCTAGAGACAGTTTTGGATATGGCAAAGCTAAACAAATGTGCCATCATGTGTTATCTTCAGAGCTCAGGTTGAATCCAGAGGAGCTAAAATGTCTGTACGAGTTTGAAGAACAGTGCGTCGAGGAATATTTTCGTGAGAAAGAGGACGAGCAACAGTCTTCCAGTGACGAACGCATCAAGGTTACTTCAGAGAGGTATATCACTATCCCACTACCCACTCGTTGAAGTATTTCAAAGCAGCTTAGGTTTTCATAAATGCTCTTTTTGGCAGAGTTGAGAACATGTCAATGCGTCTAGAGGAGGTAAATGAGAGGGAGAACACGATGAAGGCCTCCCTGCAGACAGTGGATCTGCGTCTGGCCCAGCTGGAGGACCTCCATGGACGTATGGCAACCGCCCTTGAAAAGCTTGCAGGGGTGGACAAATTGGAGCTGACTAGAACCTATTCGCGAAACTCATCGGTGTGTGACCCTTCCAATCTCCTCCGCCAAGGCAGCATTAACAGCGCTGACGGTTATAGTCTTTATCGCTTCCACATGGACATGGAGGAATTTGCATCCAGGCAGAAGGACACGGAAGACACAATTAAAACTGGTCTAGAAAGACAGCGGAGTCTGCGGCAAGCCTCAAGCATGTGCACTCTCAACACCAGAGAAGGTGGTCAAAGCTTAGAGTGTGGAGGTTTGGAGAGACCTCCACCCAGCTCATTTGTAGATATTCTCATATCTCCGTGTGAACAAAGGCCTGCTTCTTCAACATCAAGCCAGGAAACAATAAACATAAAACAAGGCAGCACAATGTTTATAGATAGACTACCAGATAAAAACAGACTAAGGCCTTTGTCGCCTCCAAAAAGGACAAAATCATTGAAACACTATCCGGTTGAAGGCCAATTCACTTCTCCTTTAACAAAGAGGAGGTCAATGAGCACCATTATTACTAACCCCTCTGATGACCCACAGGAAGCTCCTGAGCCCACAGATAAAGTCCAGCTTCTGCTAGGAACCTCCTCTTCTCCAAAGAGGACTAAATCTCTGAGGTACATCCCTACTGAAAGCCAAAGCCAGAGTTCTCCCATCACTAAGAAGAGGGCTATGAGCAGCATCCTCTACATTCCAGCAGAGGCTGGTGATGACATGATGCAAACTACAGAGTACAGGTCGCTTATAGAGCAGATCAATAAAACTCCAAATCAGTGGCCATCAAATTTGGAGTATCAGGTGCATCCTGCCACTTTGGGTCACATGCCTAAAATATCAACAGTCAAACCCCTTGCCCAACAGTTTCAAACTCAAACTGATGCAAATCCTACAGAAAGTGAGAGGACTCTTCCAGCATCAGAAGAGGACCAAAAAACAATCAAGAGAAACCTCTCGGACACCACAGAATATCTGACAGCTGCTGATGAGAAGTATTTACCATCTCACAGGTCACAGACCTGGAATGCCAGTGACAGGAGAGCCAAGTCCATGATGGTTAGCAAGCAGCTAGCTGCATCTAGCAGTGAGAGAACCCTTAATGAAAGCAGAAAGGTGTCAGCTTTTGGACAGGCAGGTGAGGGAGCGAAGTCAAACGCAGAGCAGACAGAAGATGATGTCCATAAGTAAAAAAAAATGAGAGGCTCAAAAAGAGAAAATTAAACAGAATGTCATGAAAACACAGTAAGAAGATAAACAGAAAGCTACAATCAAATCAGTGAACATGCTTGCCATCAGAGATCATTACTGAGTGAGTTTATGACACAGCGATACAAAGAGAATTAACACTCCTATAAAGATCCACTTTCTTTTCCATCTTTACTTTTCAATGATATAACACACAGCAGTTTACAAGGACTATCATTCACATTACAGCTTCCTCCAGTCATGTTGGATATGTAAAGGGAAGGCTTTGGATGTCTACAGTTTCAAGAGGAAATAAAGTATAAACTGCCACTTGTGATGACATATACAATATGTGAACACCAAAAACTTTCACTTCCTATATATGCTCGACATTTTCAAATACTGTCTGTAAACACTTTCTACTTCAGATAACTGTGTGCTTAATAATGACCCCTCTGACGTCTCCCTACAGCTTTCATGCAAATACTGACAACTGGATAACAATATGTATTAAGTACAGCTTCCAAGAAACGAGCAACTCTTTCACAGTTTTGTTTTAACATAGAACCCTGTATAAATAAAGGTTCCATTAAAAAAAAAGTAAAAAAAAAAAAAAAAAGAATTTTTTAAAAAAAAATTTA
>VUQJ01001570.1:0-14472 GCA_015108635.1 Andinoacara biseriatus
GCTGGATTGATGATCCCACCTGAACAGCCTCCCAGCCCCACTCTCTGTACTTGGGGTCGTGGGTTAGCCTCCACATGTACATGTAGCTCTCAATTACTTCTGGTCGTAAGATGTAGTATCTGTCGCTCAGTCTGGTTGCTGTTGCCTCGGCTCCACTGTCGAATCTGAACGCTTCAGGTCCCAGTTTAGTGGCTGATGGAGACGAATACAAAGACAAGTTGTGAGATGATTTTCCTCCAGTGCAAATAAAAGCTTTTACAACAGATCAGTACTTCAAAATTGCTCATAAAACACATTGAAAACAGTGATGATGTTTGTTCTTTGCAGTACATCAACTTTATATAGAATTCAGTCATTATTCTCAGTTTAAAAAAGGCTTAAGGTAAAAATTAAATCAGAACTCCACAGCTGTTCAAATGGTCTTTGGGCTTTTCTTTTTCTTCTTCATTATTCGCTACCACAATTCAAGACTACATAGCAAAGAAAGTCTCTTCAAGATACAGCACAAAGGAATCTGTTCTTTCTGGGGTCAGGACAAGAGTACTGGCATAGCAACATTTTAAATTTAGAAACATTGCTGAACCTGCTTACTTTGCTCTTCTTGCTTAGACTTTATTTCTGAGTTTCTGGAATATTTTGGAGACTATGTTGCCATTTAGAAAACATGAATATGGCTGGAGAAAACCGGTTCTTTGAGGTGCAGCATTCAATGGGACCAAAAAAAAAAATCATCTTGAAGTAAGACACTGCTGTGACAGCAGCAGCAGCAGCAGAGCTTTCTGGTCCATTATGGCTCATTATAGTGTGCAACACACAGAAAAACATCAAAGCAATAACGTGCTTAATGTTCCACACAAACCCACAAACTATACTAAAGGTCTATGACTGTATAAAGCGCTAACGAGGGAAAAAACACAAGACAACTTCAGTACAGGGAAAAATGAAGCCTATAAACTTTCAAACAATAAATTAATCAGTGTGTTAGGATCCCACTTGCTTGGGAAAAGAGAAATGGCATTAATAATTAGGTGGATTGAGCTGAATCATTGTTTTCAATGGGTAAAGCTTTCAGAGTTATCAATGTGAGAACAAACTGCAATAGATGCTACTCAACTCAAAGAAATGACGCAAACTTAAAGACAGACTCGCTAATTATACCTAAACTATATTAAGCATAAATTTAAAGCCCTGAATGTCTCTAGACATCTAGTGACATCATGTGAAAACAACTTCTGTCAGCTTCCTAAAGTCTATTTGTCAGGTTGTGCAGATGTGTGAATAGTGCATGTAAAAGTCCAGCGCATTAAAAAATCTCCAAAAAATATATATATATTTATACCAAGCTACAAGTACCCTTTAATGCAAACGTATACCAGGATGTAACAAAGTCAAGTTGCTCACACTAAATCACAGCTCCACTGAATGGCAGCCTCCCTACACTTGCCTAAAGGTGCAGTGATTACGTTTGCACTTTTATTGGGGCAGCAGTCCAATCAGCTGTGGTAGAAGGCACCAAACAGGAACAGGGGCTTCAACACGCTAATCAGGATACAAAACAAAGGAAGCGTGATATTACGATGGGAAGAAGTGCAAGGACTCAGGACTGTAACAAGTGTAAAACATTTGTCAAGACCTTTATTTACCTCTGTGGCAAAGAGACCGGACCTTTGACAGGGACAGATTTGTCTGAGACAGACCATCACTTTTTAATTTCTTCTGTGCAGTTCATTCTAACTTACTCACCCCTGTACAACCCCGAAATCCTGTGGTAGGTCTTTTAATGATTCCCAGGTTGATGTTAAAAATCAGAGAATGAGCCTTTGCAAGTAAAGCCCCTCGGCTATGCCATAATTGGCCAGAGGACATCAGACAGGGAAGCACTAAATCTATTTTTACATCTCGGCTAAAACATGTCAAACCCCATTTTAACTGTCCAAGTGCAATGAGACAGACGTGGTTCTGAGATGTCTATCCTGTATTATTAGCACAATATCCCAGTTTTCCTAATTGTTTATCAGAACAACTATATGCTTTAAGTTTTCCACTCAGTACAGGCTCAACTATCACAGAGGCAGCCTAAAATGTTGAGATATGGAAATTTTCTTCAAGTGATTTAATTCTGTGCATTTATTTCTTTTTTAATCTTTTTTAATTGGTTTGGATTTTATTTCACTATATACCTCTGTGCTGTGTAAACACTGTTTTTTGTTCTTTTTTGTGGCCAGGCTACATAAATAAAACAATACAACATTTTTTTTATTATTGTGTTTGAAGCTGACTGCTTTTACTGGGAATGCAAACGTTTCTGTTTAACAGCAGGACGCAGAACAAAATAATCCTGCATACATCCACAACTAAGCCGTCCCTAGTCTCTTTTCCCCAAACACATCAAGGAACATCTAAGTGGTTTCCAATTCCAGCATCCTCACACTCATCTCTGCCAGTTTAACCAAACAACTCTTCTTCCACAGGTTTTTCCTCCACATATTCACTGCATGAAACATTACTGAGACAGGTTTCTTTTGTTCTCTTTGGGAATTGAGCAGAACCCTACAGCAAAAACTAATCTTGGTCTGTATTGTGTTACCTGCCCACTAACAAGGGCTTGAAGATCCTTAAACAGCCATTTCATTTGCTGAGAGCAGAGACTGACCCTTTGTGAGCTTTACGCAGTTCTGATTAAACAAAATGAATAAGCAACTTTTCATATACAAAATTTGGACATTTTGTCAGTCATATAGGCTGTTACCACTGTGAACACCAATTCAAATTTTAAATAAGAAATCTTTCTTGTTACTGTGACGAACATTAGCATATCTATATATAAATAAACCTTTATAAATTTTATGCTTAGAGTTTGTTTCTGTGCTGCTATGATTAGTGCCTGTGTGCTATATTTTAGTCCAGCTTTGTCCAGCCATTAGTAGAACAAAGCTACTTCTAGCTCCCCGTGGTACGTGCCATACAGGAGCCTGTCCTTCTATTATGGTTCCTGTTCTTGCTCCTCTTCTTTCCTGGCACTCGCTAGTCCTCAGCCTCCTTCTTTCCACTTAGCGTACAGTCTCAGGGTGCTGGACTTGGGGTGAAACCCTCCATGTATGTAAGGAGCTTTCCTGCCTAGATTTCAGTGGCTTCCATCTCCTCCTTTGGCCAGCTTATTATCCCAGCAGGGTATCTGAGGACCAGCAGGGCATTGGAGTTGATTACCCAGATCTTGTTCTTCTCATTTAACAGACTTCCAGGACCTTACTCTTTGCAGGTATTTGTCAGTTGAAGCTTTCCTAGTGGCCTCTTCATGGTTCCCATTTGCTTGTGGGATTCCAAGGTACTTGTAGCTGTCCTCAGTGTCTACAATGTTGCCTTCTGGTACTGCAATCCCTCCACTTCTAATATTGTTCTCCTGCCACTGAGTACACCTTGGATGGTTCAGTGGAGAACATCTGGTTTATTCTCCTGGCTTCTATATCTCTGGTATGACTTTTCAAATAGTTATCCAAAGCTGTGAGGCCTCAGGTATGGACAACTTGTTGTGCTTCATCTCATTTTTCTGCAGCTCTGATAGTTGGCAAACATCCTGTCATGCTGCCTTGATCTTAGCCTCCTGTATTCTTTTCCATGGAGGGCACTGCCCCTTATAACCAAGGATCTCGAGGATCACTTACTGTAGTGTAGTACAGCATATGGTTTCAGTGATGGTCACAGTAGGGATTGTATGCACTCCCATCCCTTCAGGTCAGCTGCTCTTGCATTCAACGCATTAAGTCCAAGTAGAACCTTTTCTCAAAAACCAATAACCTTTACTTCTTCCTGCTGCTTCCTATGAAGTCCCCATTTCCCTGCACCAGTTTGATGCTGTGACGATGGCAGAGATCCAAAAGCAGGAGCAGGAGGAGTCTTTATGGTATCTGTATTTAAAAGACAGCTTAACAGCAGCCACTCTATGTGCATGCAAGAGCAAATCTCATTTCTCTCTCTTTCCTGTAGACAGCTAATCCAAGAGCTTCTAAGCACCATTCATTTCCTGTAATGAGTGAAGAAAAACCTGGTGGCTGACTATAAAAGAGAAAGCCAGGGAAGCCTTGTGGGTCTGCAGATCAAAATGCATTTAAAGCGTATCGAGGAACCTGTTATGTGATGAGTCACATTAGCTTACTGGGGAAGGAACACTTGAAGATGAATCCCTTACAGCCCACCCAACAGTGGAGGGATAAAAAAAAAAGAAAAAAGATTGAAATTAGGAAAATAGATTATTGTCAGGGCCATGACAAATACCAAGGAATAGATCAAACAAGAGTCTTCCCAGTGTATGTGGGCAGGCTTGCTTATATGTTCTTTTTTTATTGCATTTTTTCCCCTGGGCACATCTTTAGAGTGCCGCCATATACATTCTAATTTATAGATTGGAGCCAAAGCAAATTTGCCATTGGAGGTTTTATCACAGTGTTTACTCTTCTAAAGTTGATCCCCATTGCCTCTCTTATTATCCCTCTTTTTCTTTCTTCCAAATACATTTCAACAAGCTGTTATTATCAGTATCAAACACACTCAGAGGCTCCCCGTCTGCTGCCCTACAGCTGTGAGACATTACAGAATAACTGAGAAGTTTAATTCTTTGCTGCTCCTTATTAAACCTGTCGTTTCTCTGCCGAGGTGAAGCCACCAAGAATGCTTCTCCTTTTGTGTAAGGGCAAAATTAAAATGCCCAAGGCTCTTTTCATTTACAATATTTCTCTCCTAGACTCAATTTTCTTACTCTGAATGCTACCATAAACTCTCCTAACAAGACAGATATAGTGCACTACAACAGTGAATTCCTCTGGCTTAGTTGGCTGTGAGGAGCATGAACACCAAATTGAGAAACTGATTTGGGATAAAACAATCATTCACCTCAGAAGTAGATTCTCTCTGGCAACCTGACCGGTCGAGACAAGAGGCTACATGTTTGGTCAATTCTTTTTCCTTTTTGCAAAAGCTTTGGAATTTGGGTTGATTTATTTTTAAATTTAATTTAATAGGAAAATTATCTGTGTCACTCACAGCCAATTAGACTCAGTGGCCTTGTTGACAAAATGGTCAGTAACAGATTTAATAAAGCAGAAACTTTCAAACTCCACCAAAAATAACTGAGTTCTCACTTTGAGATTCTAATATGTTATGTGCTGGTAGCTGAATGTGGTACTGCTGCTAAACTTATTACTTAAGTAGGTAATTCTTGATTTGTGCAAAAGCATCTCCAAAGCAAGCATATTAATTTGTGTTATGGTGTGTTGTTTTCTGCTTGGAACTCCCACCTGAGTGTATGGGGGAGGGGGGGTGATTTGGTTCTCTCCTCCCTCCAAAGTGTGTGTGTGTTGGCTATGGTAGGTAGTGTGTGATTACTGGCCAGGTTCAGGAAGTGCCTGGTGTGGATGACTGGATGGACAGAAACTCTTATCCTCACCTCACCTCTCTCCTTGTGTCCTCGAGGCCCAACAGCAGCCAGCTTTTCTGCTAGGGATTCTGAGCAAATAGTGCTAATTTGTATTTCTAGTCCTGTTATTGGTAACCACGAGTTTTTTAAATAGTTTATAGAAAATTGTTAACATTTACCCACTTGATATATTGAGCACTGCAGCAGTCAAGTAGGAATGAGAAGTCTTTTTATGGACATCAATTTTCTCTTGTTTATTGGAGCTTAGGTTAGATATTTGTCTTTTGTTTGCCTTTTGTTTTTGGTTAGGTAAGGACAGGGAACAGTAGAATCTTTACTTTGTTGGTTTGGCATTGCTCAGGTGCGAAGAAAATAAAATGCTGCTTAGCATCTTCAGCTCTTCTGTGTTGCTGGCCTTTTCTTGGGAGTGGTTGGAGTGGGCACTCTCATTCATTCATTCATGTTATATCATGCACATTTCATGTTATGTGCATGTTAGGGGTAATATGCACAACATGAGATGCAACCCTGGAGGACACGAGGAGAGGAGCGAGGTGGCTGTCAGCTGGAGGATAACAGCTGCTGTCCATCCAGTCATCCAATCCAACACCAGGCACTTTCTCAACCTGGCTAATCAGCACTCTCCACCTACAACAGCCAACGTGCTTGCGCACACGCACACTTTGGAGGGAGGAGAGAACCAAAGCACACACCCACATACACTCCAGTGGGCGGGGCCAAGTAGGACCAACACACACACATCCTGGATCATAACATTTGGCTTTGAGGAAATTCTAAAATCTTCTGTCTTTAGCTATAATGTGTTTGAAAGGCACAACTGTGGTCTGGTCTTTCAGACATTTACCTGAGCGAGTATAACTCTCATGGCATGTATTTGTGATCTCAGCAGCAAGGTCCAGATAGTGCTGCCTCTTTTCCGGCACACCATCATCAGCCCCAATTCCAATCATGCCCCCAGAGAAGCAGGCCAGGTGACCCATCTTATGGTCCAGGATTCCACCTCTCCACTCAGCCATGTAGGTGAGACCACCAGGTGACTTCTGCACCAGGTTGGCTTCGATTGCCTGCAATAACAGACACATTCAGGTACATTTAATCCTGATATGCATATTGTCATCATTCACATACTGTATGCACAAAACAGTTACCCCTTTTCAAATGCTATTCATGCAAAAATGATCAATTAAAGCTTTTTAAGTTCCTAAATGGATCTCAGGGAGAGAGGAGCCTTTGCTTTGCTGCCACACACATGCTTTACCCGGGTCCTTTGCCCATTCAAGTATATCTGATGACTCATTTTAACGGTTTATATTATTATTTTTTATTTTCCTGGGAGCACAAGGCTAGCTACAACTGATACACAAAATAAACTAGTAGACAGTCAGTCTCATTTTTAAATTTTAGTTGTCGCTCACAAGCTTGCTCTGGCCCCTACTGTCTCAGTGTTTCAGAATCGAATCTGGCTGTGACAGAAGTTTGACTGACACAGAGAGGTATATAGAAATCATGTTAAGAGCTTGATTTTTCACATGCCAGTGTTCATTTATATTCATAAGCTGTATTAGGTATTTAAATGATGATCAGCTGTGCAACCAAACTTTCTACCCATAACTGTGCGCGCGCGCGCGTGTGTTAGTTAAATAATATCTGTTGACATCCCTACATTCTTGTCACACTGCGTCACATTATGAATTCGACAGAGTAAATGCCTAATTTTTCATGAACTTTATGCTCCTCTGACAGAGGTCATAAAATGCAGCAGTAAGCAGCTGTGCCACCTGTCATCTTTAATAGACGTGGTTTTAAAATTACTGCTCCAAAGCAAGGACGTCTCATTTTGACTCCTATCACCTCATGTCTTCTTGCCTCCTCAGCTCACACCTCAGGTGGACGGGACCGAGACATGAGGGGAAGAGACAAAGAAAGGAATAAAGCACTTACAAATATCTGAAAAGAGGGGAAGGAGAGTCTTAAAGGTCTGAGGAACAACTTTTTTATCTTCCAAGGTTAGCTAGGAAGAGAATACAGGTGAAGACTTTGATACTGCAAGCTCAGATTATTAGTTTTGTTTTTTTGCACTGTCTATAGTGATGTTTCAGTAGTTTTTAGGAATTAGACCAATCATACAGACCTGTGTTAATGTAGACTAAATAATATTTCTAACTACATTAATATCACACGGTATCCCTCTGAAGGAACATGGAAGATTGAGATCTAAGAGATAAAGCATTGAACAAGATTTCTTTGCATACTTTGCACCCTGTGCCAGTTTGGTACTTGATATTATTTGAGACATAAAATTTCATATTCACCAGTTTCTCAGTCTCGGCTGTTGTTCCTATAAACCTAGAAGTGGATGTTACTATAAAGCCTGACCGATGAAAATGCACAACATACCATTAATAGATTACAGCTTCTACATTAAATCTACAGCATGTCATGTTTACTAATCTGCAGAGGATTTAATGCATCCAAAATTATTGAGGAGACAGTGTGAAAAGGATTGATTAATAGCAAATCACTTAAATATGATCCTTTGCACTCCATGCATGCATGCATTTCAACTGACTGCTCACTGAAACCTGAATATGTCCATACATTAACACCTGAAAGGAAGCTGTTTGCTGTTAACGATTTGAGATGCGTTGAGATGCTTTTTTCTTTTTTGTGCTATAATGCAAAATTTTGCTCTGTTTCCCATGTGGAAGCTTTGTGAGGAAGCCAAACCGGGATGCATTCATCAGAGTGCCAGTGTGTGTGTGTCATAGGAAGAACGTGCTTAAAGGTATAAAACAAAACACTGCATGAATCTGTGCAAGAATGATTGAATGTGGCTTGTAGGTGAAAAATGCTTTACTGTAAGTGCTCGGTTAGAGGAAAAGTGCTATATAAAAGTTAACCATTTATATTTCACAATTCATTTTCCTAATTACCAGAATAGTTACTGTAATAAACATTTCATAATAGAGCTATAGCCCAACAAATATTTTAAAATTGGTCAATTAAAATATCTCTAAGAGCTCTTAACAGCTGATACATGCAGTTTAAATTCAAGTAACAGCATTAACAAGGGGTTATATTCACCAGTGCTGCAGTATGTGGGTGGTACTGAAATGTGTACTAAATATGCAAACTTGCTCATTTCCATACTTTTAATTCGGCAGAGCAAGTTGGTGTCCACCAGCAGTAATAACATAACAGCGCTAACAAGACAGGAACCACGGCCGACCATGACCAGACTGTGACCTGCAAAGATCAACTCTGCTACGGTCTCATTAACGCGCAGTCCCCACTAAGAAATACGATTATTATTTTTAATTAGACACTGATAATTCAAAATAACTGCTTTACACTCACACTTTGCAGAATCTAATAGGAGTTACATTTCTGCTCCTTTGCAGGTGTTTCTTGTCAGTACATTGTTTCACAGCTGTTTCCACTTACAACTGTTGTTTACAGCATGAGAATCACTTCATCCTAAATAGGGGGGTTATAAATAGTTTATAAATACCATGTTCTCTTGGAAAAAAAAAAGATTTTTCTTGAGGGTTGTGACTGATGGTTTTCTTACTAATTAGCTGTTGTTAGCAGTAATCATGGCATAGCATAATTAGAAAATGTTCTCTCATTCAGCACTGTTTTAATTAGAACTCTACTTTTATTTGAATGCCAAAGATAATGAGTTGTGCCATGGCTTCACCTCAGATCTCTGTATAAACATGTAGTATATAACTTAATCTAAAAGCGTGGGGGTCCTTGGCCATTTAAATATCAAGTCACAGGGGAGAAGAACTGTTTGTAATTAGTAATTCTGCCGCTGGCTTGACCCTCTGATGAAAACTGAGGAATTCTCAATGGCAATTGTAAATTATTTTCTATGATATTGTAATTGTAGCCACAGGCAGTGTGCTTTACTCTGACAGTATCTCCATTAAAGAGAAAAACAGACAACAACTAATGATTTTATGCACGAGGATAGTATGCACATTGAACTATAAAGATATTTTTCTACTGGTATTAGGAGAGCAGGTATTTATCACTACAGCATATGAAAACATGCTTCATTCAGCTCCTACATTCCTATTATTCCATGTCTGATAAGGGTTTACAATGTTGTATCCTTCACTCAGCCGTCAGCTATTCCCTAAAAATAGCATACTTGTGGTCCTGCTGTTGTTTCTTATGGGTGTAAAGCAGTTTGGGCTCTTTGTTTTATTAGTGCACGCTAATTACTGTAATTATCATTTCATTATCATTTCGACTGAGCTATGCTTGAGCAAGTTGATTTCTTTGTTTACACTGAAGAATAAAAATTTCCATACCTCCAGTGCGCTGTAGTACATCATCTTTGCATCGTCATCCGTCTTATCCGACATCAGATATGATTTGATCAGATACTCATAAAAGCTATCCCCTAGGCCACCGATGGAAACATGATCTAAAAAGGAAAATAACAGGTAAACTGAGTTATTCAGCAAGGTCTCACACACACAAACACAAACAGGTTATTATTCATGGTTTTCTGCAGGTGCTGGAAAGTTTTAAATTCAGAATTTCTCAAAAAAGTGGTAAAATACAGAAAGTTCTTGCTTTCTGTATATAATATTTTTTCAGGCTTCTGTGAGACTTGGGAGACAGTTAAACTAAAGGGGCAATGGTTCTGAGATTAAACTGTGTTGTAAGAGGCTTTATTTTAGATTAGTCTACTACCATAGACTTTAAATAAAAGATGGATGCAAGCACTGTGATGTCACCCGCTGGACAATAAACTCTAATCTTGAAGCCTAAAGCGGAACATTTTGTTCAACATGATGAGGAATGTTGCACACTCATAAAGTAGCGCAGCTTGTCAGTCACAAGATAGGCCAACAATAAAGCATACCTTGCTTTACTGACCTTTTTGACTCTAAATTAGACCACAGTTTACAAAGTATTGACCATATTGTTTTAGATAAGATGGGAAATTAGGGATTGAGACCATAAACTCATCAAGAACTCATCAAGGTCATAAATCAAGTGAGCAGTAGGGCTGCTTTCTTCTGGACTTTTATAGAATCAACCAGTAGGTTTGTCCTCTGCATGCATGCAGGCACACTTGGATTGGTTTATATATAAATATTAAGCTGCTAAACACAATAAGAACAAAGCTCACAGCCTCTTGCATGTGCTCTCTGGTATGGTGTTTGAAAAAGAATTTACAATTAGCACAGTAAACTCACAATCATGTGGTTGCCTTGCCCAAAAACTTGACGGTTGCTGATGAAATACCTTCAGTACTCTTATCTTTTTTGGTGAATTCACAGTTTTGGTGTACTGGGAACTCTCAGACTTTCTGTTCACTGACATTAGAACACTATTTGAAAACTTTTATTTGAAAGTTGAAATTATGTAACACACTTCAAGCTTGTCAGTGGAAACTGAAACAAATGACTGTTGATTTTCCACTTGCCTGCAATAATTTCACATTTGAATTCAAAAGATGAATATGTTATCACATAAATGGCAAGTATGAGTCTTTATTCATCCACTCATAGCATGCACATACACCTTTGCTGACTCTCTGCAAGGTTATCACAGTGCTGCTGTGTTTGTCCTTGACACTGACAAATGAGAGAAAGCTGTGATGCCAAATGTTGGTTTTTTTCCTTTGTGCTGATATTTATACACACTTTTCCTCCCTACATCCTCGCCCACAACAATTAGCTTCTGTAACGATTTAGATTGCCACCTTTTCAATCAAACCAACGTCTAATCACCTGATTTTTTCCCCCCAAGTTTCTTTCAGGTAAATCGGAAAGATCCAATTTCCTCAAGTAATAGAATTCATTATCATTTTAATAACCCAGAGCAATGGGAGTCATATAGCCACTGCAACTGTATGAGCCTGACTATACAAATGAAAGGAAGAGGGTGAATAGGTGCATGACACAGGCGATCAGCTCAAAGAGCTTTGACATGTGAGGTGGTTCAAGGTCTGTCAGTGATGTGAAAGCTAAAGGGAAAAAAAAGAAATGGAAAAAGGAAAAAATGTGAAATCACATTCGGTGACCTCAAACTCTTGTACTCCTGACCAACACTGGGTACACACAATTACTGAAATACATATCAGCCAACAAAAATTACCTTCCCAAGTGGACCTGTGATATCAGTTTGACATCAACTTTATGGTATTTTGAGCCTTTATGACAAATAGAACTGTTCAAGAACTTTCTTTAGAAAAAAAACACAGTATCTAGAATCTTAAAATATTTGCACTGATGTTTAACTAGAATAAACATACTGAAAATTAACCATGGTACTTACGTTGGACCCAGTTGCCACTGACTGGACTGAGGAAGTTCGGGTATAGGCCATGGGGTTTCTCAATCTTGTTCAGAAGTTTCCTGATGTTCATCACCTGCAGACACATGTCATCAAGCAAAGGAACTTGTATTATGCAGTTTCCTCAAAGCCAAAAGGCTTTTCGCAGAGAAACATAATAAGAAATCAGAACATTGTGTTCAGAGCTGTAAATTGTCCTGCAAAGTACAAATGGAAGGCTTATTCATATACTGAACCTTCTCCGTGTAGACTGGATTGCTGGACAGCTCAGTCAGATGCACAAATTCGAGGTGCAAAGTCCCAAACTCAGCCAGGATGCTGCTCCCGGCTGAAGCCCAACCCCAGCTCCAACTGGTGCCACTGCAACAGGAATGAAATTCAAATACGTCGACTAAGTATCAGCAAGAATGGGATTCACTGCCAGGACCTGTTATGTTATTTCCACATGTAAATTATAATAAAACATAACAAGACTGGGCCTCTCTCTTCTGCCAACTGCAAAAACTAACTTGCAGAAAAATAAGTTACATTTTGACAACAGATTAAAAACTCCCAACCTTCCTCAATAATTAAAATAAACAGCGCCATAGTGGTGCTGGTACAAAGGTTGGTTCTGAAATGGACTGGGTCAGTTTCACCTGTCTGATGTTTTGAATGTATCATATAAAGTGCCAGCTAAGTCCTCCTGCTCATTCGTCACTGTATCCATAGTCTGTTTTTCCCCTGTTATACACAGCATGTAAGTTTGTTTTCAAATTAGGAAAGCTTTATTAATTTAAGCATATCGCTTTATCTTATGGTCGCGTCGGCTGATGCAGTTGAGCCTGTAAAACACAAATATTAACCGTGCTCTTATGTTTGTTGTAGGCTTGTGCAAAACCCGGCTCAAACGGACGCAGCTAACTGCAAATGCAGATTAATTACATTCAGTGGTGACATGCTGTGAAGGTAATAGGTTTTGTCAGTGTCTTAATCCTTTTTGGTTTTATTCATACAGTCAAAAACATGCTTAACAAATAAGCATATTAATTTTCAGCTTCATACGATAAACTGCAATTTCAGCAGTATTAAACCAAACTCCAGTAAACACTTTCAGTTTTCCAAGGTCAATTTTAGACAGGTTTCTTCAGATGTTATATGGTACATCACATTCTCAGCACAGTGCAGCTGAACAAAGTTGAACAAAGTACTCTCAGTGCTAGACAGACATTTCTGTATTCAGACTCTGCTTAATGCATCATGAAATTTTGCTTTCCTTTTCAGATGGAAATCAGTAACCATCCCTTGCCCTCTCTACAATGCATTCCATCCAAAGCGTATTGATCTAACTGAACATCATCACTTGTGGCAATTAAAGCACATTATAAATACCAAAGTTGAAATGATAAATTCATAATTCCCTGCATTTTAAGCATAAATGCTAAATGTTTACCAGTTCCTGCTTTTGATATATGAAGATGTTATTCTTTTGTCTGTCTGATGTGATCAGGAATTGACTGATGTTCAATACAGGCATTCTGTATCTGAGAAATTCTGCTGTGAAAAATGGTGACGGACATTTTTCACCATATTCTGAAATTTCGTCGAGCGAACAGTCAATAAATTAATGACCAATATAATTTAACTGACATTAAAAATATTCAATTAAAATGCTATCAGATTACGTAACTCCAATTTAGTTAAATGAGCTGAATGAGCTTTCTCTCTGCCAGTTAAACCCTGTATTCCTAATATACAGTAAGGTCAACTCATTTATGTGCTTTTTGTAAACTACGGCAAATAATAGCAATCGGTTTGTGATACCGACCTACGAAAGAGAAACTGCTACGAGCACGCAATGTTCTGATTTTCAGAAAACTATTTCCAGTCGTTTCATACTCCCAAAGAATGCATGTTTTGATCTTTCCCGATATTCCCAGTTGAAATATATAAAGTGGACCTGGCAGCCGATGTGGGCTGGCACAGCTAATTGAATCTGTCTATAAAAATAGCCTTCATCACCATCTACCATTAGTTTAATTTATTGTTGATTGCTGTGATTGATGTTTGTTTAAAGTTTCATTATAATCAGTTCCAAACACACGGATGCTGACAAGTTGTATGTATCAATATAAACATGGAATCAGAAACTACAGTAAACACGGCGGCATCAGCTTTGCTTGCTTAGTGTGGGTAAAATCACTCAACAGATCAAAGCTTTGTGTGGTGATCTTATGTTTGCCAATGATTAGTTAGGCCATAATACATGACTTTACATATCCACTTTGAAATGCTGGAGGATACGCGATATCGGATAATGAATTGAGCTGAAATGTTGAGAAGGTGAGAAGAAGGGGGAGAGAAATGGTGGGAAGCGGCTGGCAAGTGAGGGCAGAGGGGAATCAAAGAGTTTGGCACTCTGATAAACAAAGCTATTAAAGGTTTAGGGGCTGCATCGTTAATACTTCTGGGTTTGAGTCATATCTGATTCCTTCATCAAGCGGAGTCAATCTAGGCGACGTGCAGGGCAGCAACTGGTGCATTTATCTTGAGAGGGAAGAGCGTAGGGTGGTAGTCACTGCATCGCTGCTGCCTGGTAAGCAACATAACTGGTACATAGCCATTAATCTTTTCACCTTTTTTAATAAACACACGCCCCCCCCCCCCCCCCCCCCCCCCCCCCCCCACCCCTCCCCCCCCCCCACCCCCCCCACAAAAAAAAAAAAAACCACAAAAAAATC
>VUQJ01001572.1:0-13350 GCA_015108635.1 Andinoacara biseriatus
ATGTTTAGAGCTACAAACAATTTTTCTAATGTTAGAATATTAAATTTAATGAAAACACGTATGTGGGGTGCGATTGCTAGCTACATTCAACCCTCCGCCTTTATCTGGGCAACTGTTGCCAACTTGTGTGAGAAAACTAGCTGAAAACTGTCTCAAAAGTTGATAAAGGCCGAAACGAGGTCTCAGGATGGGGGTGGGTCCCCCTTGGAATCAAAGCAAGGGGTGGAGGGAGCCGGTGGGTGGGCTCGGTGTTTAAGTGAGGTCCGGGGGTTGGAGGGTGGAGTCGAAGAGAGGTCTGGGCAATGTCAAAGCGTAATGAAGGGACGCAGTGCGAAGGCTTTATGTCCACAAAACACGGCGCCAGAGGAGGATTTCAAGTTTCCGCTTTATCTCCAAAACTGCAAAGCTTGCCGACGTCACCGGAAAAAGTAGCTAAATTTGTCGCTAGTTCTTTTTTGGAAAAAAAAAAGTCGCTACAGGGGTCTGAAAAGCCGCTAAAGCTAGCGACAAATTTGCTAAGTTCGCTGTGCAGTAAGGTCTCAGGTGCAGATCTTGTCCATGAAGCTGTGCTGTAGTTTTGGCAAAATTATATTTTCTCTGCTAGGTAACACTTACTAGCAGGCATTAGTGCCCTTTTGATGCATGTGTGTAATCTATGGACACACCTTTCTTAGTAACTTAGTGCTTTACAACTTCATCTTGGTGACTCTGGCAATCTTTTTTTGTAGTAGCCAGTTGAAACAAAATTTGCAGCGGGCATCGACTGATTTACCTGTATATGTCTGATTCTTGAGTGCTGATTTCAGAGTACTGTGCCATGTGCCCCAAATGTTAGCATGCTCTTCTGAAAAAGGCACAAGAGAGGTCAAATTCCTGCCACTTCTGAGTCGTGCAGCATATTTAGTACAAAGGAACATGTGGCTACCCAAGAAGAAAGGCCAAAATGAATGACCATCTCTGTAAATAACAGGCATTGTGCAGCTCACCTTTGAAACCCCAAGTTTCAGCTCCAGTCTGCCCCACCAGAGAGTACTGCTCCGGGACACGGTAGAGCTGCTCACTAGCTGGGCTTCCTGGCTCCCCTCGGCGCTCACTCAGGACCGGGGAGTTGTTATCATAAGGGGACACTTCACCGCTTGACGCCTTGTTGGAGTCGCTGGAGGAATGTCGCTCGCTTAGGGTGAAGGGCTCCTCTGGCTGCAACAGGTCCGGACTCCTGCAGGAGGCAAAAAAATAAAATAAAATGGGTTCAAAGAGTGGGAGACTGAAGGAATTGGGAAAGACAAGACCAAGCGCTATATAGGTGTAACTCACTGAGATGCTTTTCTCCTCAGAAGGTAGTCGACTACATCTGGATCGGTCTCCAAAAGGCTCATTAAAACCTCATTTTGCAGATCAGGAGGCACCTACATAAAACAATGTGAGTGAAATAATAGAGTACATAACTTCACAAGATTAAAATCCACCCACCCGTCTTTTGCCCTGATGCAGCATTTATATTCTAAAGAAGAGGCAGAATTTCACATCTAACTCTTTTTTTAGAAGAATGTCACGCGGTCGGACCATGTGACAAAGTGTGCTTGATTTCCATTATTTTTTCCTTTTCGTTCCTTCAGCATGATGGGAAGAAACGATAATAAGATAACGATGTGCCTTGTTACCTTCATTTCCAGTGGACTTCTTAATCTGATCTTCTAATTAGCTGATTTTTATGCTTATCTGATATGCGGATTAAGATGGGGAGCACTGTCCAAAAACCTAATGTCGGCAAATGATTCCCATCCTGAAACGCTTTGAAAGTAAATGTCGCTCACTAACAAATTCAGACATAAGCAGGTTACAAAACAACTTTCAGATGTCATTCATAGAATCTGAGCTGCTTACAAATCTGTTTTTACTCACTCAGACTGAGCAAGTCAGTCCCAATTCGCTTTATGCGATTAATAGCTCTTCATTGGCTTACTGCAGGAATGTAAGCCTCCGTGACAGATTACAAAACATTGGAGTTTAAAGTTTTGGACCTGAAATGACCCAAACTGTCTTCCTGTTTGAGGGACAGGAAAAAATGAAAGCAACTGACGAGGAGGTGATCTGTGTAATTTATTTTTTTTTTTTGACCTCTTTTGACAGCAAATAAAGGATTTAATGCATGAATGTGCTGCTTTTGTTTTGGAAAGAAGAAGCTCAAATATCTGGATGAAAAGCTGTTGATGTTATTTTCAGATAACTGACTTTGTGACATTTTTGCTTCCTTTGTATATTTAGTTCATTACTTCATCCAGTCCTGTGCAAAAGCCTCGAGCCACCCCTCATTTCTTTGTTTTCTTGGATGGGAAATATGTGCAACTATGCAAATATACATGGAAATACAGCATATAAGGTAAAAACAGAGTATGTACAATTCTAACAAGCTTGAAAGGCAATATTTGTGTGACCACCTTAGGGAGCTCCTCTGAGGCAGCTTTCTTGTCATTTCTTTAAGCAGTCTTCAGGAATAGTTCTCCAGACTTCTTGAAAGACATTCAAAGCTCTTCTTTGGATGTTGGCTGGGTTTTGTTGTGTTCCCTGCCAAGATGATCGCACACTACTTCAATAGTGTTGAGGTCCGAGCTCCGAGGAGGCCAATCCATGACTGAAAGTGTTCAATTGTGTGTTTTTCAATCCAGGTTTTCCTATTTTACTGCACTGACCGTGTTTGGGATTGTTGTTGGGCTGAAAAATTAAGATGCTACCAATCAGACACTTTTCAAATGGTGTTGCATGGTGGATCAAATTTAGGCCCGACACTTCTTCTTTTATTCTCCATTTGTCCAGTTTCCTCACGCTGTTTAAGGTCACGATGCAACATGCTGAGATATGTCACGTTTTCAGCTAATAACTCTTTTTCTATCGCTGTTAAATTGTTACCTTTAGAATTTTCCCATATTCAGTGGGAAGCAATTAAGGTTTTGTGACTGACTGCCAATAACAAAGAACCTAAAAATACAATTTAAAATTGGTTCTTTGGTAAGTTGTCTGTTATGTTTAGACACAACATTGATTCATCCCTTGAGTTAGGTGCCTTTTTTATACCTCAGTATTAAGTGGCTTAGCAAGGTACAGGTACAAGAACTGGACTGAAAATGAGTGGAAAAAGCAGCTAAAGAAAGCCTCGAGAACAAGAGACAAAGACTGGCTCCTTGGAAGCAAAACAGAAAGAAATGAGAGGTGGCTGAAGACTTTTGCACAGTACGGCACATACACCCTTTACAGGAAAGTGAAAGGATAAAAGTTACTGACCATGAAGACCATTTGGTAGCTAGCAATCATCTTCTGCAGCACAGCGATGACGGCCGTGCTCTCCTCGGCCCTGGCTGAGCTCTGGACGGTGAACTCCTTGTCTGTGCTCTTCTGTTTGTGGAGAAGGTTGGGACCAAAGATGGTGGCGAGGTTTAAAGCTGTCATCTTGTTCCCTGTGATCTGTGGATACAAATGTACAACCTGTTTATTAATGGCTCGCTTAGTACTTTCTCAGGCTCATTCTGAACCAATTCTTCTCTCCCAGCTCCTCTATACGCACCCCACGGGTCCCTCAGCTCATCACCCTGCAGCTATCATCCTCAGCTCTCTAGTCAGTTTGCTGAGCGTTCTTCCTACAACCGTGGCCTTTTCAAGACCAGACCTCCAGGTCCACTGTAGTAGTTACCTTCTATGTCCTTCTTACTTTGGGTTACATCAAACTTCCATCACTTCCTACCCCTTCGTTTTCAGTTTTACAATAAAAGTATTCCGCTTGAGTCTGTACTGTATGTTCCGCTTCTTGAATCCAATAAAATCTCTTATTGTTGATAACATCAGCAGGCAAGAATGACTGCCAACATGGTGATATGAAGTACTGGTTACTATTTAACCGTATTAGTTTAGCATTGTTTTTAGCACGTTTTGTGGTCAATAGGAAAATGACTTATACTTTGCATCTATTTTCCATTTGGGGCTGTTGAAATTTAAAGGGGAAACAGTTTTTAAAAGATGAAGGGCAAACATCAAAATATCATAGACATCAGGAATACTTTCCCCAATTCTCTTCCATATTAGGGGGAAATTTTTAAAAACTTGAAACAAAACCAGCAGAAATCACTGTGATCTTCTGCAATAGCACAAACATGGGAGTCACCTCCCTCACATCCCCATCCCTCATCCATTCCTTTGGACAATCTCCCTTTCAACTTCTCTGCCTCTTATCACCCAACTCTGTTTTTTGTCACTTTACACAAAAGATGGAAAAACTGGCATCGTGGGGATTCTAAACACACAAAGTGCAAACAGCTTCCTCTGTTTCACCAAAGGTAGGGTGATAGTGCATCTAAAATTATTTTCTTGCCCGGTTTCCTCCCTTTTCCACTCCCAGTCCCAACACAGAGCTGGGAACCACAAAGCAGCCAAAGAGTACTGATGTTTTCCCAGCTGAAGCAGTCTGACTTCCTGTCAGAGACTCGGATAGAAATTCTAGAGCCATGATGGAAAAATGATAAAAAATGTAACCCTCTCATGTTGCTAAAGTGATTTGGAGTTTATAGCTTTTTTTTTTAATAATACTTTTCAAAACTTCTAGATTAGCATCCAAAAACAGATTTCATTTACCTGTCTGCGTTTATTTTCTATGAATCTTTAACTTGAAGAAGCCAAAATGTGTGCATTCTTTAAATTCCTGTGGTTTAGCCACAACGTAAATGTAGCACATTTGCAAATGATTAAACTTATGATTTAAAAAACATTTTTTACAAGAAACCTTTGATAAAAATCCACACAGCGTTATTGCGACAGACTAAAGATGGAAATGTCGCCAACATTACTGTGCGCCACTGAGTGGGAGGTTTTCCCTCATAGCCAAAAGGTTTCCTGCAAAGGGCAAAAACGTGCGCTGTTGCAGTTTTGCATCAGAAATTGTTTAATAATATGCATCTTTTGGACATTTTGAGAGATATCTGCAGATAGAGAAGGTCACAAACATTGGAAATTTTAGAAAGTCCAGTTGTTCTGCAGCTGAAAGTAACATCTAATGCTGGTTAAAGGATGAACTATTTTAATTTTGGTCATCAAAAGTATTAAGCAATGGCTACTGTCACCACTGTCGCGTGCTTTTCATCTTGTGGATGTAATATCTTCCTCATGATGTTTCTGGTCCAAACGTTGTTTAGGAGTCGAGGATGAACTCTTTAGATTTTGGTTAACAATGATCTCAGGGGAAGCCCCCTGTCACCTCCCAGCATGCACACAACATATTTGGCAATCATTTGTGAACATATTATAGTAGAAGCACCCTGAGGTAATGTCCTCAGCTCATAATACACATTTCTGCCTGTAACAATTTGACTGAATGTAATATCTTGGAAGAATATCTAGAATTATTTTCTTACTTTGCCAGGCTTCCTCAAGGTGCTTTCTGCCCTTTGCAGTACTGTAGTGGTCCCCCTTTGACATTTTACTGCCGGCTGTAGTCAAAAACCTGACCGTGGGCCCAGTCTCCCAGATTGTAAATTTTGAGCAAAGGCAACCATACACATTATCCCCTGGATGTCGTAATCACTGCTAGGCGATTTAGTAATCTTACATCAGTGTTGATGTACTGCTTGTGCTGTTTCAGGCACTAGGAAATATGTACACAATCCACCCACACAAACTGCTTCCTATCACTTCTTCGGTCATTTCTTCCCAATGAGGTGGAACCAAAATGCTATTAAGCTGTCCACAGGATGTTTGGACATTATGGCAGCTTAAAACAACTACATTTGAATGTGTCAGCTTGGCGCTCACCTCCTGTTCGTCTTTATCCTGCTGGTCATGGGCATGGTCAGCCACAGTGGACAGGAACTCCAGTAGACGGTTAAGTGTGTCACTATTGCATGCTGGGAGCAGGTAGATCAGCAGCTGAATGACACTCTGCTGCTCCTCTGAGTCCAACACTAGAGTAGAAAAAAAGGGTGACAACAGGAGGTTAGGAATGAGGAGACAACAGAAGGGAAACTGGGATGGGGGAATGGGAAACTTACATGTGGTGTTAATAAAGGCTGTGTAGAGTTCCTTGGTTAGGAGAGGGTCAGGCAGATCCCTTAGGAACTCCTTCAGCAGAGCAGCTACATCGTGAACACTGTACTCCTCATCTAGCTGCACATCGACACCACGATCAAACTCTTCTCGCAGCTGAAGGAAGGAAAAGGGGTGCTCAGAAACATCCTCTGCACATAACAGATATTATATTCTATGTCGTTCACTCGCCCGCAGAAACTCTCAGTTCAAACTTGTTTTACCAGTACAGATTAAAATCTCTGCACTCTGACCTTTGGATGACTTTGTCAGAATTACAGAACCTATTTTCTTTTCTGTTAGCAAATGAATATCTTCCCCCCCAAACAAACGCCTTTAGTTTGCTGCTGCAAGTGCAAGTAAATGTCAACAAAACATGCAACAGATTCTGTAAAAATAATTCCACCCACATCGATTGCCCGTTTTAGTTTAACCCTGATTGATTCATTGTTTTACTGTGTATTCACTTGAGTCAAAGGTAACAGATAATGAGCAGTTTAGGAGTATTTAGAATAACTTAATGTTTGCTTGAATAATAAGTATAAACTGTTGGATCACTGTGTGTGTATTGTGAGGCTGGAAAATTTAACAGATGAAGCTTTGGTGGCATAAATGGCACATTTTAGTGCAATGTGTTGGTTTTAGCACATTCTATTCTTGGCAACAAGATTTTGTTTGTTGGTGTTGACTCTTGTGAAAGAAAAAGAAGGTGCGAAGAACATTTCACACCAAAAAGTTTCACTTTCTGCAAATCTGGCCTCTGATTTGTTGTTGGGCTGTTTGGCATGGCACTGTGTGACTCGTCTGTGGATACGTTCTTATGAAGGCTAATGGGTCGCAAGCATGGGAGCCAGTCAGTGATATCCTCCAGGAAGAGGCCAGACACTTTCACGCTGAACGATGTTACAGGCCGTTCTCCACAGCTTCTCCAGATTCTTTCACGTCTGTCAGATGTGCTCAGGGTGAACCTGCTCTCATCTGTGAAAAGTACACGGCACCAGTGGTGGACCTGCCAATTCTGGTATTCTATGGCAAATCCCAATCGGGCTCCACGATGCCGGGCAGTGAGCACAGAGCCATCTGACATCGGGCCCTCAGGCCACTCTTATGAAATTCTGATTGTTTGGTCAGAAAAATTCACACCGGTCTCTGCTGGAGGTCATTTTGTAGCTCTGGCTGTGCTCATCCTGTTCCTCCATGCACAAAGGAACAGATACTGGTCCCGCTGTTGGGTTAAGGACCTGATGCTAAACTCTTTTTTTGAGCAGTAGCAAATTGCAAATACTAATTGAACTTGTTCTTATAAAAGCACTACTGGAGCAGTCAGAGCCCTCAAAACTGGAAGGAGTACTGACCTGTCGGACTCTCTTCTTGGAGCTTCCAACTCTAAAGATCCCCACAGTGTGCAAACCTGAGTGGAAAAGGGAAAGAGCCGCATGAAGAGAAATGAGACACTGGAGGTACATATCCAATCCCAGCTCCAAAAAAGTTTGAACACTATGTAAAATGTAAATAAAAACAGAATGCAATGATTTGCAAATCTCAGGAACATGATTTTGGTATGAAAAGAGCATCTTAGACATGCAGAGTTTCAACAATCTCCAAAAAATAAAAAATGCATCTACAATATGTGGAACAATTTCAGAGTAATGCTCCTGAATGTAAAATTGTGAATTTGAATTGCTCATAATCTACAGCACATAATATCATCAAACGATTCAGAGAATATGTTGGATACCCGTGATCTTTGGGCCCTCAGGCAGCACTGCATTAAAAACAGGCTTAAATGCCATCCATAAATGCATATATAGATTGTAGACCAGCATATGCTCTTGTTTTATTAAGGGAAGGCCTTGCATATTTCAGCAAGACAATACTGCATCTATTACAACAGCAGGGTTTCAAAGTACTAGCACCAACTGAAAACATTTGGAGCATCATGAAATAATACGACAAAGAAAATTCAGGACTGTTGAGCAGCTAGAATTAAACAAAAATGAGACAATATTCTTCTCCATTTCACACGGCATCCTAACTTTTTTTGGAATTGAGTTTGTGTGAGCAGTCAGGTAGCTGCTCACCATATTTCTCGATGTGCTGACAGCAGCTATCGACGACCCGGGGCACTTGACGGTAGATGGGATTGAGGCTCAGCCGTTTGTCCCTGTGCTTCTCTTTTTTACTCGGCGTTTCAGCCGGCAGAGAGAGCTGCAGCGCCTCGAGCAAGCGGGACTGGTTGTCGTCTAGGTCTGTGATGGAGTCCACTGACATGCCTCCCTGGAGGATAACCAACAAATGCAGCTGATTAAAAAAAACACACACACACTTGATCTGTGCGGGTGGCTCAGACTGTGCTGACTTTCAATGCGATGCCTCACCCTCCTGCGCGCTCGCGGGGCAGCTTCGGGGGTGTTGGGCGATGTTGACTCATTGGCTGTTTCCGATGTGGAACTCAGTGAGGAGTTGCTGCTGGATAGCTCCTTGTTGGACGGCCGCTTGGTGGCAAACTGCAGGACACATGATTGGAGAGTTTGTCTCATTCTCCACAGTATAAACAGAAAGACTTGCCTCATGCTACACAGTTCAAGATGCTTTATATTTGTCCCAAATGTTCCCAATACTGAACACACAAAGGGAGAACTATATAGCCGAGTTGACAGACCTGTAAAATGGACGATACGAGGTCTGAGGAGTCTTTGTGCTCCTCCCGCTGTGGAGGGTCCTGACGAAAACTATCCTGCCGCTGCCTGTGAGTTCTGTCATTGCAGATGACCTGGGAGAGGGGTATACTAAAGGCCTGGGGTATGAATTCTGGTAAGAAGAAAATATATCGGTGGGAGGGAGTAGGAAAGAGAAGAAAAGGGGGAAAAAAGAAGCTCTTACCAACATCCAAAAATAGCACTTTAGCAAAAAGAAGTTCAAAGCTTTATCACTTCAGCTGCAGCTTTTAACACACGTGCAATAAAAGCACCTCAAAGCACATTAACCATGTCAGTAAAACTCTTATGGCGCTCCTTACGCACTACATCTGTTTTCCAAAATAAGACATCACAGAAAGTAAACCAACACAAACCCGGCCCACTAATTCTAGGGCCTTTGACCAAAATAACACAACTTTGATGACGCTCAACCGCAAGCAATCGTTTTCCCCTCGCGGGTCAGTTTTAGGAGCTGCTCAGCCTCGACACATACTGTATACAATTAATGCTTGGCTGCTTTGTTCCATTTACTCTTGTCTTACATAAGAATCCAGCGATGGTGCAGCTGCAATATAGTAACCCTGCATTCATGTGGACCTCTGAGGGTCCCATTGTAAGACCGTCCCCCTTCCCGCAGCGAAGGGGAAAAACTGGTTTCCTGTGACGGACTGCGGCGTCTCTGGTGAAGAAAATGCTGCACTGAGAAAAGCAGCGGCACACTTACACCAACAGCCAACATCCACTGAGTCAGACTAGATTTTTACTAATTCTAAAGTATGCGAGAAAGACAGAGTGGAGTTTGCTTTGATTGAAGCTGCAAGGCTGAAAGAGCTCCAAGTTCACTCAAAAAGCTTGTGAAGCAAAACGTTAATCAACTTCAAATAAACTTCTGATGAAAATAGGTGCAGTAGTACTGATGGACGCGCACATGCAAGAGCCCAATTACGTGCAGGGCTGCCTTCAGAGAGGAATGATGTCATACTGGGCTATCGCAGGCTATATATTCCATTATACTCAATCCCAAGGCCTGAGCCAACAGCTGTGCAGTGTGTGAGTGTTTTTGTGTGTGTGAGAAAGAGTCGGCGAGAGCCGGAGTGAAGACAGAGGAGAGGGAGAGCGAAATGCATTCCACAACCACAAGTGAAAGGCTGTGGTTTATGAACAACATGACCGCTAACACTGTGACACAGAGAGTTTGCTCTCCAGGAGCTTATATAACCACAACACACACACGTGCATATATTCACTGTCTGAACCCCATAACATAGACGGGACCAGCAGCCTAACCACATTCATCGAACCGCGTCAGATTTTCATAAATCTTTCCAGGCCTTATGACATCACAGGAACACAGACTGTATTTCCAGCCCCAGCTTTTCATATTCGCGTCCACCTAGTGTGTTTAGATCAACTGGTCTAAGTTCAAACAGCAATCATCTCTCAGCTTCAGGAAGTAGTAAATGTTCACCTCGCGGCGCAGTGTAGTGAAAAGTATTTGAGCCCGGACTTGCTTGATAATATCTGAGGTAAAAAGTCAAAGGCGAGTGCAGCGAATATTAAACGAACTGATATTTCGCCATCACACATCTACAGTTGAGATTACTGCAGCAGCATCAGCGGAGCCGGAATTTTCCTTCTGTTTCTCGCTCGCTTCAAAGTAAAGTACAGGGCTGATATTTAGGGGAAAATTCAGCTTAGAATCCTTTTGCAGTTGAGGCCACAGGTAAATCGAGCCTTCTGCACTCAGTTCAAAGCTAACATAAACAACACAACCATGCAAAACTGGATAACATTACCCCCCCACCCCCCATATCCTGAACTGAAGATTATTTGGAATCTGGCATATGCATTATTTACATCCCAATCTAAAGCTCGCAGCTTGTTGACGCAAAGTTTCATTTAAAAATAGCGTTCTTCCAGAATGTGAAAAAAAAGCTACAAGATTTTTGCATTTTGTCTGCTGTTTTCTATCTTTTTAACTATCCGCTGCCATACTGGCTTTAGCAGTTATGAGTAATTTGATTGGTTCTTAAGTTTCTGATTTGGGATAAGCTTTAAAAAACTCAGCAGCATTTTTCATTTAAGGAGCAAAACACCAGAGATGGAAACTAAAGCTTGAGGCCGGCTTCAAAAACACATCAGTCCCTACAAACTCCAATGTTAAAATATCTAAATTTACAGTGGAAGTAAATACGTACACTATATTGCCAAATGTATTCACTCACCCATCTAAATTATTGAATTGAGGTGTTCCAGTCACTTCCACAGCCACAGGTGCATGCAGACTGCTTCTACAAACACTTGTGAAAGAATGGGTCGCTCTCAGGAGCTCAGTGAATTCCAGTGTGATACTGTGATAGGATGCCACCTGTGCAACAAGTCCATTCATGAACTTTCCTCGCTGCTAAATATTCCACAGTCAACTGTAAGTGGCATTATAACAAAGTGGAAGTGATTGGAAATGGCAGCCACTCCGTCATTAAGTGGTGGGCCAAGTAAAATTACAGAGCAGGGTCAGTGGGTGCTGAGGGTCATAGTGCGCAGAGGTCGTCAACTTTCTGCAGAGTCAGTCACCACAGACCTCCAAACTTCATGTGGCCTTCAGATTAGTTCAAGAACAGTGCGTAGAGACCTTCATGGAATAGGTTTCCATGGCCGAGCAGCTGCGTCCAAACCTTACATCACCAAGTGCAAAGCAAAGCGTTGGAGGTGGTGTAAAGCACGCTGCCACTGGACTGTAGAGCAGTGGAGACGTGTTCTCTGGAGTGACGCATCACGCTTCTCCATCTGGCAATTTGATGAACAAGTCTGGGTTTGGTGGTTGCCAGGAGAACCGTACTTGTATGACTGCACTGTGACAGGTGGAAAGTTTGGTGGAGGGGGGATTATGATGTGGGGTTGTTTTTCAGGAGTTGGGCTCGGCCCCTTAGTTCCAGTGAAAGAAACTCTTAATGCTTCAGCATACCAAGATATTTGGACAATTTCATGCTCCTAACTTTGTGGGAACAGTTTGGGGATGGCCCCTTCCTGTTCCAACATGACTGAGCGAGTTTGGTGTTGAGGAACGTGACTGGCCTGCACAGAGTCCTGACCTCAACCCGACAGAACACCTTCGGGATGAATCCGAGCAGAGACTGTGAGCCAGGCCTTCTCATCCCAGGTAAATTCTTATTAGCGAAGTCTGAAACAAGTCCATTCAAGTGTAATTAGCTTTGTGCATATAAATATTCCATTAAAACAGCACATTTTCCAACAAATAAGCGTTTGTATTCTCACACATTTTGTAAGCAAATCCCATTTTATTTTACGGTCCAATTCTCCCTTCATTTGGGCTTCTTTGACTAAGCTCTTTACACTTTCTGCCAAATATGCAGAGTTTGCTTAGTGCAGCACAGTGACTGATCCTCAGAGCCAGTCCCCTTACATGGAGTCGCTCCACTTAAGCTAAATATAAACTGTCGAAGCCCAGTAAACAGAAACTGTTTTTGTAACCTCCCCGTTCACCTGCCCGAGGGGCGGAGACCACAGACTGGACCCCTCTGTGTCACAGGAGGGGAAATGGAGACAGTCGTGACAAAAACAACTGAAGGCAAAGAGACGGAGAGAGAAAAGCCTGTGAACTGGCAAAATATCTGAGTGCATATTAAAAGAACTTGGCGTACCTTTGTCTTTACTCTTCTCTTTTGCGAGCGAGTCCAACTTCCTTCGCAGCGACTTTTTCCTCTTCTGTCCATCTGCGCAGGGGGAAAAAATAAAAGACGCAAATAAATCATCTGAAACAAATGATTCCCATATCTGCTCTTTTCTTATCTGGCTTATTATATTTAATAAGCTTATGTCAGGAATGCAGACATGAATTAACTACAGGGGGGAAAGCTGTCCGTGCACTCAAATCCAGTTAATGGAGCTGTCAGACAGGGTCAGCAACAGTAGTAGTCAGCACACACACACACACACACACACACAAAAAAAAAAAACCCCACTATCAAAACACATTAAATTGCTTATAGTTTTTATCTAGATTACCAAGTGCATGTTAGGATTTTTGTGCATACTGCAGCACCATATATGGTTTATAAACACTTTCTTTGCCTGGTTTAACTGTATTAACAATGTAGCATCTCCCTGATTCACTGCATTCATTTTAGTCAGATTAAAACTGACGATTGCCTCTTTAAAGTAGGAAAATTCTAACTTTACACCCACACTGTGAGAGCTGTCTTTGTTTGGGAGGTTAATGGTGTTTTTTTTTTTTAGAGTTACAGCTCATTTGCAATAAGTGCCAAAAAGCTGCCACATACACCCAAACACACACACACAAAAACCCAACCAAACAAAAGAAACAATCACCATCCTAAAAAGGGACATTATTGTGCACATGTGTGCTTTACATCCAGGTATTTGAGAGGAACGCTTTGAAAGGAGGAAGCCTCTTTGCCAGCCGTCGACATGATGAATGGCTCCTGAATTTGCTGACTGATGATCAGGAAACTGCGGAAGTCGTGCCACATGCAACTTGGAAGTCTTGGAATCCTTTCCTCTTGTGGCAAGGATGTCAGTTTTGTGGAAACATCAGCAACTTTTACTG